>JAQZBX010046874.1:0-20647 GCA_029593785.1 Cabassous unicinctus | reverse complement strand
TTTTTTTTTAGGAGGTACTGGCGATTAAACCCAGGACCGTGTACATGTAAAACAGATGCTCAAGCACCGAGCTACATCTGCTCCCCAATGAGAGCTGATTTTTTCATTTGTTTGTTTTTGTTTTTAGGCAGTATCAGGAATCGATCCCAGGACCTTGTACATGGGAAGCAGGTTCTCAACCACTTGAGCTACATCTGCTGCCCTTCACTTTTATATTTCAGCTTTTCCATTTTTATAGTTTTACTTTTTCAAGTCATTCACTATATTGTCTATTTTCTCTGTTGACTGTGTTTCTGTTTCTGTGGTTTTTCAGATATAACATTTTTGGGTAATCCCTTGCCCTCTCTTTCTTTATTAGCTTGGATTATGTACAATAATAAAGGCAATGCTTTACTTTTTCTCTCACATACTTCCCTCTCTTCTACCACCTTATTTTGGTAAATATTATTATAGTTTAGTGTTTATCATTTAATTGTTAAGTATACTTATATTTCTATTGCTTGAGTTTTCATTTTGAAGAAATATTATTGGGAAGCGGGTGTGGCTCAATGGATAGAGCTCCCGTTTACCATATGGGAGGCCCCGGGTTCGCTTCCCGGGGCCTCCTTGTGAGGGCAGGCCGGCCGGCCCGTGCGGCGCAGTGGGCTGATGCAGCAAGACCTCACAGCAGGAAGCGGGTGTGGCTCAATCGATAGAGCCCCCATTTACCATGTGGGAGGCCCCAGGTTCGCTTCCCGGGGCCTCCTTGTGAGGGCAGGCCGGCCAGCCCGCACGGCGCGGTGGGCTGATGCAGCAGGACCTCACAGCAAGGGGGAGATAAGCGGACACGGAAGAAACACACAGCGAATGGACACAATAAAACACAAGTAGCAAGGGGGGGATAAATAAATAAATAAATAAAAATCTTTAAAAAAAAAGAAATATTATTTACTTAAAACTATTTCCTACAAGGGAATCAGAGTTCTTACTATACCTTTCACTTTTTCTTTTCTCCTCACAATTTCTGATAGATGTAATTTGGTTTTTTTGAATTTAGTACCCTGAAATAAAATTTCCCAATGTCATCAACCACATAACCCCTGTTCAGGAAATTAATCTTGGTTAGGTTAAATTTTGCTACAAAGCCATCCATTACTTTAGTTTTGCTAATTTACTACCATAAAGTTATGTGAATGAAAAGACACCATCTTTTCTACTTGAAAAGGACTTCTACCCTCAGATAACTGACTGACTATTTTCTTTCAGGACTTACATGCTATCTGGGTAAGCCAGCAAGTTCTGATCCCTCTTGCTTAGTTAGGCTTGAGGAAAAAGCCCACTGGCACTAAGGTTTCTCCCAGTGAAACCAACTGTGCTTTCCAACTACACAGCCAGGGAGCAACTCAGCCCCAAAGTACTGCCCTCTTGAGGTCCACCAAACACCCCAGTGGAAAGCCCCTCTCTGGACCTACACAGCAAATTTATAGATGCAGATTCTGCTGAAGGCTATCCATTGGAGTTCATCATCCTTGACTCTGTTTTCACCAAGGAGAATAAGGCCTCTACTGGCTGTCTCTACTGGAGATTTCTGGAGAATGCACAGAACCAGAAGTAGCTTCCATAATCCATACACTACGTACCCTAGAGCAGGAGTTGTGAGAGAAAGAACATGGGCAATGTATATTCAGGGCACTGACTTTTCAGGGTTGCATTTAGTCTCCCCACAACATACTTTGGTTACCAAGTTATTGACAATAGAGGGAAATCAGAAACAACCTGAATGTACAATAAGAGAGCAATGAGTAAACAAATCACAGTATATCTCTATATTGGAATAATATGAAGCCATTGAAAATATGAAATAGAAAAATGTCCATTATATACTGTCAAAGGAAGACAGCAGGACTTAAAACTACATCTAGATTTTATAAATGAATAGATATTTTCAGAGTTAAAAAAAAAAAAAAAGATCCAGAAGGAAATTCATCAATTGTGTAATTAGAGGAGATGTCTTACTCATATACATTTGTCTGTATGTACCAAACTTTCTAAAATCAGAAGAAAAAATTATTAAAGGACTAAAAATTTAAATAGCTACAATAACTATAATTCCTTATGTTTCTTACAATTATTTATCTAAATGATGTATCTGTTTTCTTGCATCAGTTAGATATGATTTATAAGAATTAAATCATTAAGAGTTTCGTGAAGAGAGTTTATTTCCCTAAGTAACAAAATACATTTTCTTTATTTTCTGCACTTACTGGTGAAGCCTAGATTAAAGTAATTAATGCAAAAAGAAAGGTCAATGGCATCAAGTGCCAACTACAAATCCAAGTTCTGCAAATACCCCCAAAGTTCAATAAGTATTTGCATTTATAAAGCTGCAAATCCTATGCAATGACATGACAACATTTTAAGATTAACAACATGAAATTAATTAAGCACACAAAATTAGTCTTTAAGAAAAACTGTTTTACCCCAAGTATTAAATAATCATTTATTAATTCTTACAAAATATTTAGACACTACTTACCTGACATATAGATTCTAGAAAGAAAGTATAAACATAAAACCTAAGCCAAAAAAGGAAAAGAGGTAATTTTACTTACATGGGAGTCCTACTAGCCCAAATCTTGACATTGTAAGAAATATATGTAATGTTTTTACTTCTCCTCATCTAATACTACTACTATCATAAATCCAACTTTGATTCAGGCAGAATGCAAAATACAGGGAAGAGTGCAGAATACTTAGAATTTTCCAGTAGAGAAAGCAAACAAAAAACTAGGTTTTAAAAAGATGAGCCCTGACTAACATTCTGAAGGTGCTACCCAGATTAGTATAGAGTAATTTAAGAAATGAAAATCAAAATCAAACCTTTATCTATAAAAGGAGAATAAAATTTTGCCTTTCTGAGACGAAATGAGTAATTTAATATCATTCCTATCACTACGCCCAAGCTTCATAATCTTTATAAAATTAGGGACAGAATTACGCAGTTATTATAAAAATGAATACAACAGACACTTGGTGTTTGTAAACTGAACATGTGATTTACAACTGTCCCTAAGATACTAAATAGGCAGGACATTGATTAATTTGCAGAGGCATGATTAGGAATTCAATTCTATTGCAGGGGCAGGTAAGCTGGAAATTGAGTTTGTGAGTACTGTTTGGGCCTAGCTGTATTGAAGCATCAATATTCCAACCTGGCTTTGGAGTGCGTTAATTTTTTTTCTGTTCCACTCATCATCTAGTTCAGAGATAAAATTCTCCTTAAATATCTAAAGGTCTCTGAGAGGTTTCGTTTTCACAAATGATTTGGTAGAAATAAGAAGAATGGTTTACATATTTGAATGGATATAAAATATTTCTTTGAAGAAAAGATTCTAGTATGCATTACCCTCATAGTGTCATACAACAAAAGCACAAGGTTTGTAGTAACGGTGTGCCCTGTCAATGCCTAAGAAAAGTCACTGGGTGGCTATGTCATATGTAAATAACCACAGAACTATGAGTCTGGCAAAGTACCTGGGTAGATTTTAATGGTTTAGGAAATGAGTTTTACTGGAAACAAATGGATGGAAGAGAAATTGGGAATTTGGAAATACGTATAAATCATGATTATATCATTTCTTTTTGTGTTTCTAAAAACAAAGATAATGTGATGGTTATATACTTACTAGTAATCTAAAATGATATTTTCTGTCTTACCTTGGAAGAGCGGAAGGTAAATGCTGTTGATTTTACATCAGCTTTTTCTTTGTCCATTAGTAGAAGGTTTTTGTCTTCCATGAGACTCAAGTATTTTCCTGTTGTTACATGTCGTAGTCGGAATGGCTGACCCCATCTTATGTGGCTTCCACTCCATCTAACAAGAAAATTTAGGACTTGAGCCAATAACATCCACAATACTAGGAGAAATATCAATTAAAATGTGTGTGTCAGGCAGTCAAGAAGGGTGCTTTTCATAAATAGTCTTCACTGATGTTCTCAAAGTCCTTATGATGTTGATGGTATATTAATTTCATTTTGCCAATAACAAAATGGTAATTCAGAATGATTAAGAAATATCCAATGTCTCACAACTAATAATAAGTAGTACTGAAATGTAACACAATGTCTTCTGGCTTTCAATGCTATACTACACATTACACAAAAATGACTAAGAGCTTGTGTTCCAAGTCAAATTCTAATCAGTAGTCATAGATAAAGAAATTATAACTTTAAATGATATTTTAAAAATTACTAGTTAAAAACTTTTCTTATATTTATACAGACTTGAAAATAATGATATTATACTCAGTACCTAAGTATAATTAATTGGAACACACACACACACACACACACATAAATATATAAACTAAAATACATATGCAGAATATATTTACCTGACAAAAAAAATCTATTCCTATGCTTTAAATTTTAATATTGTGAAATCATATCATTAAAAATCAATAAACATGCCAAGCCCATTTAATGGAGGAAGAACAGTATTTTCAACAAATGGTGCTGGGAAAACTGGAAATCCACATGCAAAAGAATGAAATTTTGACCCCTACATTATGCATACACAAAATTGAACTCAAAATGGATCAAAGACCTAAATTTAAGAGTTTAAAGTATAAAACGCTTATAATGAAACATAGGGACAAGCCTTTCATGACCTTGGTTATGGCAATGGTTTCTTAAACATTACATCAAAGGCACAGGTAATAAAAGAAAAAAATAGATAATCTTGACTTCATTAAATTAAAAACTTTTGTGCATCAAAGAACAGTATCAAAAGAGTGAAAAGACCATCTACAGAATGGGAGAAATAATTGCAATCCATGTATCTGATGAGGGTTTAATATCCAGAATATATAAAGAACTGCTACAACAACAAAAAGACAAACAGCCCAATTAAAAAATGGGCAAAGGATTGAATATACAGTTCTCCAAAGAAGATCTATCAATGTCCAATAAGCACATGAAAAGATGCTCAACACATCATTAGCCAGGAGGGAAATGCAAATCAAAACTATAATCAGATATCACAACTACAGGGATTGGTATAATCAAAGAAAAGGAAAATAACAAATGGTGATGATGATGATATGGAGACACTGGAACCTTAGTACATTGCTAGCGGCAATGTAGAATGGTGAACCTGCTGTGAAAACCAGTTTGGAATTTCCTGAAAAAGTTTAACATAGAACTACCATATAATTCAGGAATTCCACTTCTATATATATATCCCCCAAAATTGAAAGAAAGGATTCAAATAGATACTTGTAAGCCAACGTTAAAGAATGTGCAAATTTCAGTTAACATGGTACTGTACAAAGCAAGGACTGCCTAGATATACTATTGATAAGAGACACACGTAAAATCACACAGTTCAAAAAGACTCAAAATAAATGAGTGGAAAATATTTACCATGGAAATGAAAACCAAGAAAAAAAACAAAATGTGATGGCAAAGATGATATTAGAAAAATTAGAATTCAAGGCAAAAAGTATTAACAGGGATAATCTAAAATAGAACCATAAGGATAACTTTTTTAAAGAGACAATTACAGTTGAAGATTTTATCAATGTATAATGAATCAAATAGATAAAAAAAAATAAGAGTATGGAGAATTTCAATTATCGTTTGCTCAATTTAAAATTTTGTTTTAATATATATTAATAAAAATTGAAACCTCTACATTTTACAAATTGAGAACACTCTCTTCAAATTCACTGATCTTAGTAAGCTACATATAACAATTTTATGTAGTTTTCCTAACCCATTTTTTTATTTGAGATACTAGGATGAAAAAATAATAATAGAATGATGTTGTAATAAATTTATAAAGACAACTAAGTTAGACAAGTGCCTCAACTAAATTAATAATCATGTACAATAAACCCTGATAACACCATATTGTCTTAAAATCAAATTAAAGTTTCTCTACCAACAACAGCATGTTAAATGATTTCTAGTTCGGTAATAAGCTTTGTGTAGTCTCCTCTTATAAAATTAAGTGTATTGTTTACAAATACTATGAAAAACGTAATTATTTTGAATATTCATTTCCATTGTTTGAAGACATATTTGAATACATTCTCCAAATAATGATTCATTTTAGTGATCACAGAAAATGGCTTCATTTCAAAACTGTCCAAATACACACTTTTAAAAAGAATTTATTGAGATGGCTCTGGATACTAAGCTCAAATCTATTTAATTGGGTTCAGACGTACAAGTGCTCCTTTCAAGTCACTAAGGACATTCTAGTAGAAATGCATTGAATTTGGCCAGTTTTCAGCAAAATCAATTGTGAAGCCTATACATTTCCTCTTTAGCTTATGGGCAACTCAAATTAGTCTAATCTGATATGTCCTTGGCCCAAAAGAAAGGAGGGCAAGTCCAGGAAAATTAAGGAGCAAAAAAATAATGCTTTGAAAAATCAAAATGAGTAATAGTACTGGATTTATCTAAAGCAATTCCCTAAGGTCATATATCCGTATTTATTATTTACATTTACTTCTCTCAAAGGAAATGCAAAGTATTTGGTCACTGTTCATGATATTTCAACTTTTGGTTTTGTTGACAGGCAACATATAAGAAACTGTAGAATTTAAAATATACATAACATATTTATAATTGCAATAATCATTTCCATTACAGCAACTACCATATACCTGTTATTATACTCTTGTAACATTTGAATTATGGTAAAATATAGGAAAATATTTTCTATGAAATTTAACTCTACATCACAGCTGACTTTATTAAATTGTTCCTGACACTAAGAGTTTTTGACAATATTTATTTTATTTGTAAAAGTATTCAATATAAAATATATAATGGCTGGACTACAAAAAAACACAAATATATAGTTTGGCACGGCACTGGAGGAAAGAGAACATAGAATATTCAAATATCAGAATATAAACATTGTGATTTGGAAATATAGTTCTACTATAAGCATCAAACAGGATTTCTGACTATAATAGCCTAAGTATAAGTAAAATTTAGTAATTATGGGGCCATTGCTCATAATAACTCTAATGCGCTTTAATCTGGTCATTCATGGAAAAGCCAAAGTAGTTCAAAGATTCACCTTAATCTAAACAAACAAACAAAAAAAAAAACCTTATAAATATTACATGTGACCCTTCTGCTCTTTGTTGTAGACAAGAAATTAAAATGGTATTAATCTGGGGTGACAGAGGAGCACAAAAAACATCTGTCTTTACTCTTTAAAGGGTTGAGAAACTACCTACCTTTTGCAATCAAATTCCTCTCAGTATCTTCTAGATTCTGAGAGGTACCATAAAGTGACTAAAATGGTAAAGTACCCCTTTCACCTCCAGCTGACTATAAGACCATGTCTTTGCTATATATCAGCCAACAAAATTGAAACTTAAAATAAACTCCAAACTTTCTATTTCAAAACTTCAAACATGAGCCAACAGTAGAGAAACAGAATTAAGACCACTTAACGGAAAGATATGTAGAAGACTGGAGAATAATCTGTATTTATGTGATTACATCTCACCAATAAAAGTGTTTGTCAATAAAAGGGAAATTCCATCAGCTTTTCAGAAGCTCTCATGCACTTTTTTAACTATAAAATTGAGACAGATTTAGGGCCTTATCTGCCTATAAAAACATCTACTTGTTTAAGTGCACAATCATGAAGGGAAGGCCTATCTATACAAATATAGGTATATATATATAGAAAGAGGTACCAGGGATTGAACCCAGGACTTCGTACATGGGAAGCAGGTGCTCAACCACTGAGCAACATCTGCTCCCCAATAAGAGTTGGTTTTTTCGTTTGTTTTTGTTTTTAGGAGGTACTAGGGATTGAACCTGGGACCTCATATATGGGAAGCAGGCGCTCAACCTCTTCAGTTACAGCCACTCCCCCATATCTATACATTTTGAAAATGCATCTAAAATCCATTTCATAAGGCAGCAAAACCTCTCAACTTATTTTTGTTGACAATTGAATCATATGTATGTCATTTCTCTAAGCTGTCATTTTCATAATGCATAGGACATAGGTAATATACATATAAATTTCAAGCCCCCTTTCTCTGAGTTCTCTGATAATTTTCCTACCATAGAAATGTTATAAGTTTTTCCTCCTTTTGCCTCATAAATCTGTCTCTTCCTTCTTCCTCTCACATTTTTTCTTAGGTGTTGGAACCTTGTGCTTAAAAAGCAGCTAAAAGTGTACAGTTCCACTGACCCTGAGAGCACCTTATTTTCAACAGATAAAAGAGAAAAAAAAAATGCCTTCCCCTTTGCCCTCATTTAAATATAGGTCATCAGACTAGAAATCTCAGATGACATATGCACTGAAACAATGGAGTTTGTTCTAAAATCCTAGCCGAAGACACAAATACATTAGTGGGTATGCACTTTTGATATTCCATATTCTTATTGTCCACTAAATACAGTGCTCTGCAAAGAAGTAGATAAAAATAGAACATGACATGTTCAGGGGGTCAGGAAGCAGATAATAAGGAAGCAAGGAGACTATAGACATTTGGTATGAAATACATTCTTTAAATCCATTTCTGCTCCACATACATCCCTGCAAACAATTTTTTGGGTGTTTCAGAGATTCATTTTCAACCTCAAGATCTTCACAATCAAAGAACTGGAAGTAATTGAACAAATACAAATCATTGTTTTCTCATACCCTTTTATAAAACATAGAATCCACTAAATCATATCCTACATAAATCCAGAGATCCTGCATTATCAACTTCAAAAGACCATTCAATGCTGACCAGCAATCCTATCCATTCTTTGTTAAACTTAATCTCACCAATGTCCACTTCACACTTTCCCTTATATCTCAAACTAAACCCTTTACCTGATATCTGCTGATGACCCTCACTCATGAAACATTTAGGGTGAAAGCAATTATCATATGGCTACATCCTCATTTCCATCACCAAATCTATAAATCTATTTGTAACTGTGACCATCTCATTCTTCTTTTCCAGTTACAATGGAGAAAGTCTCCTTATGCCATCAAGGATCAACCCCTTCACTCTTTACTCCAGCTCTAGATCTTATCCATTTTTACCTTATCAAGGACTTGAATGCTTGAGTTTATTCACTCTCTCCTCTGTGGTCAATATCCCCTCCCCAAGCCAGTTAATGCCCATCATCACATAAATATGGTTATACTTAAATACTTCAGAAATATAACTTAACCACACAGGCTGTGCAAACCACCTACAAGCTTCTTTCTAAAATGTAGATTGAGATATAATTCTAGACAAAATTCTCCATTAATGACAATGTAGTCTCTAGCTACGCAATTGAGTTTTGGAAATAATATTCCAGGCAGTCACAGAATTTACACTTCTGCACATCTGAGCAAGGGCCATTGACAACTTTATTCTGGATTATCATCTCAAGCTTTGGAAAATAGAGATATAATGTCTCTCTCTAGGGAAGAGAGCAGATTTGTTTCCTGACCAGAATAATAAAGATATTGCCTCCCCACGAGGCAAAAGTTAGGCAGATTTGCTAAGCTCTGGGTTCCTCAACTGTGACATGAACCCCCTACGAAGCATCCACCTGGCCCAACCCCTTATTGTCCTCATGGATTAAGGAGCAAGGGGAACTGATGTAAACACGAAGCTCATGCGACTTTGTGTGCTGTGAATAACGATGTCTTTTGTCTCTGATCCAGGAGTCTCTTGTCTTCTCCCAGTATCTATGCAACTGTGGCAGGCCAACATATTAGCTTGCACGTAGGGGAAAACCTCAGTCAGCTGTGAGACCTGGAATTTGTTAGTTTGCACGTCTTAAGAAACCCTGCCTCTCAGACCCAACCCATGTCTGCCAAGGTGGTTGTTCCTTTCTACAATATATCTGAATTAAGCTGTGCTTACAGACTGCCAAATTGAATGTAGCCTTTTTTTAACCATGAAAAGCATAAGTACCTCACATATCTTTAAACAATCTCTGCCTTGTCTCCTAATTAATAACCAAGCCTCAAAGAAACTGTCCTGCTACTTCTATTGCCTAATTTCTCTTCATTTCAATAAAAGATTGAAATCCTCAAAGGTATTTAAACCAATATAATGAACACTTGTATGTACCCATGTACCTTAAGATATGATATTTAAAACACAATTGAAGTCCCTGTCCCAGAGTTAACTTCTACGCTGAATTTGGATGATTATCATTCTACTGAATATATTTATACTCTTTATACCCCTACTACATATGTACGTATCTAAAATTATGCACAGGATTGTTTCAATGTTTTAAACTTTCTATAAACAGCATCATACTGAATGCATTCTTTTGCAAATTATTTTTTTGTTAAACAATCTGTTTTAAAATTCATCCATGTTTAGATACTTAGCTCTATTTTATTCATTTTCACTGCCATATAATAGTTATTTAATGACTATGTCACAATTTATCTTTTTTTCTATTGATGGATATTTAGGTTATTTTTAAGTTTTTACTATTATAAATTACACTACAATGAATATTATTTTAATGTCTCCCATGATCACGTTCTAAAATTTCTCTATAACAGTAGAATGTCAACTGGGGATGCAACCCCCTCTCCCACCGTGGACATGGGTAGTTTTAAAGGATTCAAATTCCAGATCCTCAGTTTCCTTCTGTATTATTTCCTACATTGAGCTGCCTGAGAACTTAACCATGGACATGGAGTTTGGTTAGTTTTCCTTTCCCACCCCATCTTTGTCAATCATTCTTTTCTCACTATACAAAAAGCAAAAATAAAAGACATATTTTCACCTATCCTGAATCTACTGAGATGCGCTGCACAGAAGTGTAAAAACCTCTGGGTCTCGAAAAGAAGTTATTTGATATATTTGGTGTCAGCAAATCTGGCTTTAAGTACCATACCATTACAACCCTTCCACTTGGTTCATTAAGAGATGCACTTCCAATAAAATTTTACTCTTTAAAAGCAATATTTAGCAAAAGTTTTAATAGCTGGTTCTGATCAACTGTGTGTTCATATATAAGAAATTTCATAGTACTAATTAATTAATAATAATAAATAATGGCACTATAGAATAAGTTTTTAACAATTATAGCCTTACTGTCACAGGAAAAATAAAAAATAACGTTAGATACATGATTTATGTATGTTTGATAAGTATATGATAGGAGAGCAGGGAAATTATTTTGATCATAAAAATATATTACCTTGGAATAAAATTCTGTCATGGAAGAGTAATAGAAACATGGTTTCAAGGAGAAAAAGGATCAATTGTATACTTTTTAGTGATTAAAAAAACCAGGCTCATGATTCTTTAAAATAAACTGTGGCAGTTATTAAGAAACAGTGGTATGTGTAGTCAGTTAGATACTCTTAAAGATGGGTAACCATTTTATTTTAAAATGTCACTACTTATAATTCACTGGAAGTTACATTCCATGCATCTACATAAGTAGATAATGGAAAATTTTCTATGTCAATTTTACAATGTGCAAGGACATATATAGTTTTTCAAAATTATTTTATGTGATATGTGAGCAAAAGCAATTGAAGACCACTAAACTATTTTGATCATCATTAGATGAGCAATTAGCTCAGAACAAAAGATCTACAAAAGCAGCTATTCTATAATGAGATAGTCCCACCCAACACCACGGAATCAAAATCATAAAATCAATAGTTTCTTTAAAGGGCCATATAGTAGGGATATAAACACATTGAAAACTTGTTCCTTTTAAGGCAAAGGACTGAACCTTCCAATCATTTAAAAACTCTTATTGCTCTTTTCATCTTTTGTGGAAGAGCTCAAAATGACACCTGTCCCCTCAATACTGCACATATGTAAAGGACCTAAAAGCAAATCTCAGAAGAGCTTTTGGAAGATGAGCATGACATCAGTCACCAGATAAAAACTGTGTGCATGTGTGTGTGTGTGTGTGTGTATACTTATTACTATAATGAATACATGGAGACTTTGTGTGGAAATCCAGATTTCTGACTCTACTCTCAAGCTATTTGTAAGCAGAGACTGGGACTGCCAGTAAGACTGCTGTACCCTTGTTTAGACTGAAGTTTCCTCCGTCTTCTCTGTGCCTTTAGAAGGCTAAATCTACAGTCCATCAGACCTGAAATAGGAGGCAGACCTGCAAACAATCTGTCCTGTCTGCAAAGCTCACGTCATACTGTTCTAGAAGCACTTTCTGCCAGAAGATATGTGGCCTGGGATACGATGAGGTTATGAAAACAAATGAGGTGAAAGGCAAAAGTGGACTGTCCAAAATCACAGCTTATTTCTCAAGCTGACCACCTGGGTGGACCTAGGCTACTGAAAGAGAAATTAAGGCAGGAGGAAGGAGAACCCCTTTTCAGTCTTCTGATTACTTGCTCGTTGGTTGTTGTTGACATGAGCATTTTGCATAGACGCACAGGTCAAGGACGCTGGAATTAGTTTGTGCATCTGGAGTACTAGGCTGTTAAGAAGGGCTACTTACGCGACTCTCAGCGTCTCTAGTCTCCAGAGGGAGCGAGCGTGCACAGAGACGGCTCCTCCTTCATAATGAACAGTTCTGCGGAAAAAGAGAAAGTACAACTTTGAGTTTAACATGTTGCAAGCTAATTAAAAGAGCAAAGCACATGGGGAAAGCCTGTGGATAAACAGTTAAAGTTCTACTTTTTGGCAGGAGACCATATAGCAGGAACTAAAAATGACCAAGTAACAGTTACAGTGATCAACATAAGTTTGCCCTGGATAAACTTTTGATTTAAACATTCTCTCATTCTCTCTCTCTGTCACTCTTTCTCCCTCACTTTCTCTCTCTCTTCAACCAAACAATGCATTCACCTTACTCATTTGACTCAGGTCCATGAAGGTCCTCAGCTAATAGAAAATGAGAAATGTCTCCAGACATTATCAAATGTTCCCTGCAGAGGAGGCACAAAATCACTCCCAGATGGGGGCTGCTGACCTAGATCAGCAGTTCTCAGTCTTTACTATTAGAATCACCCCCAGGGTTGCTGAAACACAGATTGCTGGGCCCCACTCCCAGAGATTCTGATTTAGTAAGTATGGGGTGAGGACGAGAATTTGTATTTCTAACAAGTTCCCAGGTGCTGCGGCTGCTGCTGACCCATGTTTTGAGAACAGTGGGGCTAGCACCAGTATTCTGTTAGGGCACTGGGTCTTAACCTTGCCTGTACAGTAGAATCCACTACACCCCTGGGAAACTAAAAATTCAAATGAGCAGACAACACTCAAACCAATTAAATCAGAATCCCTGGGTACATACTTTGAATATTAGTGAATGACAAAATATAGAAGTAGTGTTTACGTATGTGTGTGCATATATATACATACATACATATATACAGTTACAGGTAAGATTTTTAAATCAATCAGACCTTTTAAAAATGACTGTGTACTTGCTCATAAAGAAAACCATCAGATTTTTAAAATGTAAAGAGTTTTACAAATCACATTTATCATCATCAATAAAATGAGAAACAAATATTAAAGAGATGACCAAAAAAGAACTTGGGAAATTAAGAAACTCTTCTAAATAATTCATGGGTCACAGAGGAAATCGAAACTATACCCTATTTAGAATATAGTGAAAATAAGAATACTTAATAATAAACTATATTTCACAGGTAAACTTTACACAGGGAAAAAGTTTTAGCATGTAATCCCTTAATTCATAAGAAGAAATAATGAAAATAAAGGAACTAAAGAGTTTTCTGAAGAGAGTATATAGAGAACAAAGGAAAATGAAAATAGAAAAAAGGAAGGGATTTCTGTGATGTACATTTTTTCCATTAAAATTTTTATCAAGGGATTAATTTGAGTTTTTAGAGACTTGGTTCAGCAAAGTAAAAGACGACTAAAAACCATTAAAACACCTTAACTTCTTTTTTAACTGAGTAGGACATAAATTAAATAAATCTTGTATTATATTAGGAAAGAGACTACTTTGTTAAACCAGAAAAGTTTGTGTCCAAGCTATATTCTCTTACCTCTACTGCCTGTGAGCCTAAGGAGAACTAAACCTCACCAAGAATGGCTTCCCTGCAGGTACAGGTGGGGAGAACAGGTAACATCTGGAGACAAGCTAGATGGAGACTCTGAGCCCACAGCACGGAGTCTGTGATACGTAATGTGACCACACAAGAGAGCGTCCAAAGCAGGAAATTTCTGAGTGAAAGGGTGCTATTAATTACTCAAGGGGAAAAGGCATGAACTGGACACATGGCCCCTAGTAGGCAGTTTGAGTAACTACATTTCCCAGTATGCCCTGCCCCATAAAGTCAAAAAGCTTGCCCAGAGCAAACACCCTGGGACCTGTGGTTAGCACCATCTAAGAGGTAAACAGCATAGGGCTCAGTTCTGACATGGAAGGTTCCAAGTTCCATGGAGCATTTAACCGAACACAGAACATAACATCTAAGGTGAAATTTCAATGGATATTCAGACTGGAGTAGAGCTTGTCTCTCCCCAGCAAATCTATCCACCAAGGGTGTGGAGCTGGTAGAGCTGTCCATTGTTCCCCACTGCTGGTAGTCCTTCAGGGGATTCTGGGCCAGGTCCGGTTCCCACTCGACTTCCACCAACTTATACAGCTCCATGGTGGCCTGGGCATCTTCCACGGAGGAATGTCCACTTTTCCCAACCTGGATGTCCTGGTTCAGCAGCTTCTTGGTGAAATGCTTTAGAGACATGGTGGTATGCTCTGGACAGTAAGCTATACAGTTGAGAGGGGGGATATGGTAGGTGTGGTGGGTGAGGGCGTTGGGGATGAAAGTACTAAAGAGCTTTGAACTCATGGATGGCATGCCCCACAACTATATTCCCTGTGAGTATCTTCAAGATCTGGCTCTGAGCAATCTTGAAGGTGTAGCATTCGCCATATGCTGCTACCAGATACACTTCCATCTGGTCCTGTAGTCCACAATGCAGCAGTGGGAAAGGATGTACTCGTCATAAACCATGTCTCCATTGTAGGGCCTGCCAATGCTACATCAAGCCAAAGAACTGACATGTACCTTGGGTCCTGTGCATCCATCTCACAGTTGTCAATTGCCAGCATCTTCCTCGGCATCTTCTGGGATGCTCCAGTGTGTTTAATCTCAGAGTGTGCCTAGGTGGAGCTTTTCTGCGGAGCATTCTTCTGAGGGGAGTTCTCCCGGAAGGCATTCTTCTGAGGAGGGTTCTTCTGCGGAGCATTCTTCTGAGGAGGGTTCTTCTGCTGAGCATTCTTTTAAGGGGGGTTCTTCTGGGAGCCCTTCTTTGGGAGTGAGTTGGGTGGCTCGTAACCTTCAGAAGGGTACTCTGGAACTCCCCCAGCAAATCTACTTTAGCAGCTACAGAACCAGCTTCTATGAAGGGGCTGGGGTCAGCCAAGACATTGTAGCTTTCTTGTCCAGGGACTGCTCTGACTCACTGATGAATACAGCTTTCCTCTTTTTTTGAGAAGGGAAGGTCCTTCCAAGTGCCATATACCCTAGGAGTTTCCCCTTTCTTTGGAGGTTCTGAGTGTAACCTAGACACCTTGCTAGGGGGCTGCTGCTTCTTATTGAAAAAGCCTCTCTGTTCCAAGTGCTGCTGCTTTCTGACAAAATTTCAGTGCTTGGCATTCCCGTCTATTGCCTTTTTGGGGAGAGGTTCCCGAAAATCCAGATTGAGAAGTAAAGTAGACATGAGGACAGTAGATAGTGGGAAAGCAGTTGGGGAGAGTGGTTTACGGATGAAAGGAGGATGTGGGACTCAGCCTTTCCTGAATCCCCAAAACCAACATCTGAAGGCTTGTAGTAAGCCTCCTGGATGTGCTCTGCTAACACCCTGTGATGTACTTTTAAGTAAAACAAACAAGATGCAGAATTGTATATTGTCAGTTTGCCAGAGGGCTGCCAAAACAAAGTACCAGGTATGGGTTGGCATTTATAAAGGGGATTTATTTGAAGTAAAAGCTTACAGTTCCAAGGCCGTGAAATGTCCAAATCAAGGCATCAACAGAGATGCTTTTTCAGGATCCTGCCACATGGCGAAGCAAGATGGCCACCAATCTCTGCCAAGGTCTCTGCCTTCCCCTTCTGAATCTACTGTCTACCAGAGCTCAGCTGTGGGTAAACAGACATAGGGCTCAGCTCTTCAGCCTTGAGCTGCTCCGTGGACCCAGCCCCTCAGGAGCCTCTGTGCTCTGCTGGTTCCAGACTCTGGGATCTCTCCTAGCCCTCAGGGCTTCTCTGTTTTCCTCCAGTCCTCTTTCACACATGGCATATATTTATAATAAAATTTTATATGACATACAATTAGTGGACATTAGAGGAGAATCATAAGATTCTACACTGTAAAGAGAACCACTCACCTGTCAAGTGCACTCCTTTCTTTCATTGTGAGTTGTACCCCAAAGCTCCTTCACTAGGCTACACTACAGTTATTAGCTCACTTTCTTTTGCAGGACACTAAGAAGTTTACAGTCACTTTCACATTTAATTGCTATTAAACTTCTTGTGCAAGTTACTTTACTTATCTGTGCCTCATTTTCTTCATACGTAAAGTGGGGATAGAATTCTTTGGATTATTATGAGGAACGAATAAATGCTATAGGCATTTATGAGCACCTAGAATGGTCTTTACACAGTAAACATTAGGTCTGAGGATGATGATGATGATGTTATACACAACCCTTCCATACCCAGAGTTAAGGAGTCAATAATTTTTGGTTGAATTTGAGAGTTACCAAAGCAATAGTATTTTGTACTTCTTGGTATTCAAAGTGTTAAGTCCAAATTATAAAATCACTCGTGACAACATGTGGAAAATGACGCTTACCTAGTCTTCATTCTTAACTCAGCACATGTCAGTGCTCCTGCCTTGCAAAGTATTGTCAAACCACAAGAGTCCTCCCAGGGTACAACGGCCTGGGCAACAGGAGGGTCACAGTGCTCCTTTCCCACCATGAGCCACATTACCCTTTGCTTCTAATAGTTCTAGGTATCAAACAAAGTAACTCTGAATCTATTTTACACTCTTAAAATTCATGTACAAATCAATACGGACTTTTAGTATCAGCTGTAACATACTTTGGTAGTTATTCAAAAGTCAAATTCCAAAGATAATGCCTACATTAGACAGATTTAAGATACATTTTTTCATGACCACCATCTCCCTCTTGCAAAAATCTACTTCTTAAGTTACGTATCCCTTCCTTTGGCTCCCAGTGCAGCATTGCTGTGTGTCTCCAGGACTGTTGGGCTGACAGCCCATTCCAGACTTTCACTACCACCATGAAAGGGTGATCTAAAATGCTGGACAAACTTTTGCTGTAAAGGGCCAGAGAGTAAATACTCTAGATGTTGCAGGTCATGGGGTCTCTGCCACAGCAACTCAACTCTGCTGCCACAATACAAAAGTAGCCACAGATAATACGTAAACAAATGGCCAGAGTTATGTCCCAATAAAACATGATTTACAAAAACAAGTGGTGGGCCAGATTTGATCCATGGGCCACAGTTTGCTGGCCAGCTCCTGGTCTAAAAAATCCTGCTCACGTTACTGGTAATTTTAATCTCAGAAAGAATTAGGTAGATGAAATCCAGGGTCTGATTATTTCATAATGAGTTGACAGAAAAGCCAACTTTCAAGTATTTAACTTACCTATCTTGAATCAAATTTTTAATCTGGTACTAGTATTTGCATTTTGAGTACTCCTTTCCCCCACCCACCCCAAGGGAAATACAGATCAATTCAGTGCTCAGCTCATCCCTAAAAAACTTCAACTGGTCACTGACGTAAAAACAATGGAAATGTCTTACACGTGAATCACAAAAACAACAAAAATGGGCATTTTTCAATATATTTTTGTTTTCTAATCACAAAGAAGCCTGTGTAGAAGTTAGTATGTTATTTCAACACTGAATAGCTTACATAGTAGATGACTACTGCAGTACCACAGGCACTTTTTTTCCCTCCAAGCGAACTTTCTTTCTTTCTTGCATTTATCATGTGATTTAAAGCAGTGGGGCTATGGGAGACGCAAGTCAAATTCCACTTTCTGAATGTGTACGCTTTCTGCTTTCATTTTTGTTGAGAGAGAGGCTAGCATGTACAACAAATGTTGAAGCGCAAAACAGGAAACAAGAAAACACAATTTAATCAGTCACATCAAGTTTCGATAATGAATTAATTATACAAGTTAAAAATAGAGAAGAGTATTTTGTCAACTTCAGAAAATTCCCTTGCCAATCTATATTCTGTTTTTACAGGTTTATGTGGAATGCAGGAGAGGGGGAAAAGCCATACCAATTTTTTTGTTTTTTTATTTCAAAGTCCAATTTTATGGCACAAATTTACAATGCAAACCCCATTTCATTCTCTCCATTCATTGTTTGTCAGAACATTAGCAAACTTGCCTTCATAAACTAAGTATAATGACTTTCAAGAACAAAAGGCTTAAAAATCTAACAGACAGAAAAATCAGTTAAGGTGCTCTAGAGAGTCTGATCTGAATACATAAGCTATGAAAAGCATGAACTTTCTATTTTCTTATGTATTAAGTATGTACAGGAGGAGAAAATTAAGAATTTCTTCAATTTGAAGAAATGGGTCAGTATTATAGTAGAAACATTATTTCTTTAAAAGTTTATCTTTGGAAAAATGGTCCAGGCTCATAAATAGAAAATTATATACTTAAATGTCTGAATTGTATACTAAAGATTAAAGATAATTACTAAAGATTTAAAAAAACAAACTTTGTATAAGACCACAATTTTAAAAATTGGGAGGATGATCACAATTAACTTGTTAGCTGTATGCACAGTATTATCAGCTATTTTTACTTTACTAAAAAGAATCTGAATGTTTAGAAAACCATGCTGAGATTTATGGTCACCATATGAAATACTTTGGTGTTTTCAAATTTTACTTTACTGCAATGTACGGCAAGAAGATAATTGAGAAATCGCCAGCATTTTTTCAAATTTAATGTCCAAAGAATGCATGTTGTACCACGAGACTGAATTCTCCAATAAATCAGTGGTTATTTAATGATCTTACCAAAATAGATTGTAAATGTCTTAATGGGTATGTACGGGATTTACTGCTACTTTTTATTTCAAAAGGAATATACTACTTGAAGACAAGTATGATAGCAAAAATAAGTTTCTCTCCTTTTGTATACATAAGGGTAATTATTTTAAAATATCATTATTAAGCAGCCTTAAGCTCAACAAATATTAATATATTAGGAGCAAAAAGAAGAGCATGGTTGTAAAATTTGGAAAGATGTTTTTATGCTTTTCTCTCCCTCTAGATTGACACAAAAAAATACCAAGCTATCTCAAATAAACTGTGGGGCTTCTCTATAAAAAGGAAGGGCAGAGAGTTAGTAATTTTTATGTGTAAAAAACGTAAAAGTGAAAAATAGTAAGCCCTACTGTCTTTCTGTTTTTTATATATAAGCAGAAGTAGGGAGTGGTTGTGGCTCAAGCAGTTGAGGTCCCGCCTCCCACATGGGAGGTCCCCGGTTCGGTTCCCGGTGCCTCCTGAAAAAACAAAAACAAACAACAAACAAAACAAATGAAAAAAACCAATTCAGGAAAGCTGATGTGGCTTAATGGTTGAGTGCCAGCTTCTCACATACGAGGTCCTGGGTTCAATCTCTAGTCCCTGGTACTTCAAAAAAGTAAATTAGAATTGAGTATTTTTTTAAAAATTTAAAAAAATTATTTAAAAAAGAAGTATAATTGTATTTATCTTTAAAAACCACATTACTTATCTTCATATTCAAGGCACCTGGTTATAGATTTTAGGAAGAAGAGAAATGAAGACACCAAGGTTCCTACACCCAAGAATGTGCAGTTTAATGTGGTAAGAAAGACATAAAAAACAAAAAATAGTCTACATGGTAATGTGAGAAACTATTCTATAAAAGTTTGGATGGATGGATGGATGGACAGACGGATGGATGGATGGATGGATGGGTGAGTGGGTGGATGGATGAGTAAGTGGGTGGATGGATGAGTAAGTGGGTGGATGGATGAGTAGTGGGTGGATAGGAGGAAGAGAGGGAGAGAGAGGCAGGGGGAGACAGAAAGGAGAAGGAGAAAGCAAGCAAGAGCAGGCGGGAGAGAAGGAGCGAGGAGGAGAGAGGAGAGGAGAAAGATAAAAGAATAACTATCAAGAAAAATTCCAGAAAGAGTTCATGAGAGAGTTAATTTTGGGTTCCCTCATGAATATCCTTAAATATTTCAGACAGCATGTTAGTATGAGTGACAAAGGTCATGGACTCTTGAAATAGCAAGCCATGTTCAAAGCTCTGGATGGACTGGGGCACGGGATGAACAGGAAGAGAAAGGTAAGAATTAATTTTTTTTGAGATACCGGTGATTGAACCCAGAACCTCATACATGGGATGCAGGTGCTCAACCACTGAGTTACATCTGCTCCCCAATGAAAGTTGGTTTTTCCATTTTTGGTTTTTTTTTTTTTTCCAGAGGTACCAGGGATAGAACCCAGGACCTCATACATGGGAAGCAGGCACTCAACCACTTGAGCTACATCCGCTCCCCAAAATTTTTTGATCCACTTCAACCATGTGATTCTTCTAGTAGTTCTGCCCTATTTCTCAGTCTCTTGGTCATTGCAATCCCCTGGAGAAAAGAAGTGGTTCCAAATGCCTA
>JAQZBX010046873.1:0-20644 GCA_029593785.1 Cabassous unicinctus | reverse complement strand
AAAAAAACCTATTTTTTTCTCATCAGAGCCTCTCAGGGATGACCTGAGCAAATACACACATTTCTTTTCCTTCAAATCCATTTCCTTCCTCTATTTTTGTTTATTGAACAGCTTTTTAAAATATCATTTTAAATACTTTGTGTAAAATGGCCATACTAAAACAATCCCCATGTTCACAAGTTAATTAGAGGTTTATCCAAATTTACTTGTAAGTTCTGGGAACTTTTTGTTGATCCCATCATGATTTCCACAAGAACACCATGTCATCTGCATATTCTTCTTTTCCAACATGTATGCCTTTCATTTTTTTTTCTTGCTTTATTGTGCCAGCTGGTATCTCCAACATAAGGTTGAATAGATGTTGTAAGAGCAGACATCTTGTTTTGTTTCTGATATTGGGTCGACAACATTCAGGCTTTCATAGCTGAGTGTGATGTTATCAGTGGGTTTTTCATGGATGTGCTTTGTCAGGCTAAGGACGCTTTCTTCTATCTCTACTTTGCTAAGAGATTTTATCAGTAATGGACGTTGGATTTTGCCAAGTGTTTTTCCTTCATCTATTTTGATGAACATTTGTTCATCAAAATTTGTTCATGAGAGATACTGGTATGTAATTTTATTTTCTTATACTGGTTTTGTCTGGTTTAGTTATCAGGGCCTCATGGGGTGAGTTGTAGATTGTTCCCTCCTCTTTAATTTACTGTAAACTTTTGTGCAGAATGCATATTATGGTATTATTCTTCCTTAAATATTTGGTAAAAATGAACAAAGAAGACTCCTTGGCCTGTGGTTTCCTTATGCTTTTGTTGATTTGTTTGCTTTGTCTTGTATTTTTGTAAGAAGGTTTTTAAATACAAATTCAGTTTCTTTAATAGATATTGGGATACTCAGGTTATCTAGCTCTTCTTGAATGAGATTTTGTGGTTTGCGTCTTCCAAGGAATTTGTGCATTTCATCTAAGTTGTCAAATTTATTGTCATTATATTCCCAACTTATATTTTTAATGTTTGCATACTCTGTGTTAATATCATCTCTGTTATTCTTGATATGTGTCTTTTTTATTTTCCTCATTAGTTGGTTCAGAGGTTTGTCAATTTTTATGATTTTCTTAAAGAACCAGATTTTACTTTCATTAATATTCTCTTCTTTTTCTTTTTCTGGTCTTTGTGATTTTCCTTCTTCTGCTTATTTTTGGTTTGGTTTGCTCTTCTCTTTCTAATTTCTTAGGATAGAAGCTGAAGTCATTGATTGGAGACATTTCCTCTTTTCTAATATGGTGTGTGGCAGTTTGAGATTATTTATGAATACCAAAAAAAGGATTATTGTAAACTGGTCTACTCATCTGGGTATGATGCCTGTTGATTGTATTAGATTCAGCTGAGATGGCTTTGATTAAATTTTGTTAAGATTAAGGCTTTGATTTGACCACATCAATAAGGTATAACTCAGGGTTGAGACCCTGCCCCCTTGGCGGGTTATATAAATGGACACACACTGAAGAAGATACATGGAAGAAGAGAGAACTTGGTCATGTGACAGAAGGAGCCAGCTCAAACAGCTAAAGTCCAGGGAGAGCTGAGCCATTCACCTGATAGCTTGCAGTTTAAGAGATGAGAGCCCTGAACAGCTGAGAAGGCCCAGAAAGAAATGAGGTCTCCAGCCTACAACTGAGATTGGAAGAAGCTGGGCTTATGAAACCTTAAGAGGAAGAGGAAGGCTGAACCATCACAGAGATCAGCAACCATCTTGCTTCAACATATTGCAACTGACTTTGGGTGAGAAATCAACCTGGACTCTTTAGGGCCTTATAACTATAAGCTTTTACCCTAAATAATACCCTTTATGAATGCCAACACATTTCTGGTACTTTGCATCAACAGCCCTCTCGCTGACTAACACATGGTGTTTAATAGTATAAAGTATTCTTTAATTACAGCTTTAGAGCAAAGATCAGCAAACTACCGTCCTTAGGCTGGCCGCTAGATTTTATAAATAGTAAAACTGGAAAATAAGCATGCCCATTCATTTATGTATTTTCTATGGCTGTTTTTGCACTACAGTGACATAGTTCAGTCATTGAGACAGAGACTATATGACCTAGAAACCTGAAATAGTAACTATCTGGCCATTTAAGTAGTTTGCTCATCCCCTGCTTTAGAGGAGTCCTACAAATTTGATATGTTCAGTTTTCATTATAATTAATTTCATCATACATTCTAATTTATCTTTTAATTTCTTCTTTAACCATTGAGTTGTTTGGAAGCATGTTGTTTAGTTTTCAGATATTTGAGTATTCTCCTAATATCTTTGTTATTAATTTCTAATTTATTTCAACTTCAGTCAGAGAATATATTTTATATTACTTGAAATCTTTCAAAGTAACTAAGATTTGTTTTATGGTATAGAATACTGCTCAAATTTGATGAGTTTTTTCTGTGCATTTGGAAAGAATACGTATTCTACTTTTATTGGGTGGAGGTTTCTATAAATGTCAATTAGGTCATGGTGGTACATAATGTGCTCATCCTCTATATTCTTGCTCATTTGTCTACTTGTTCTATAAATTATTGAGAGAGATGTATTAAAATTTCCATTAGGAAATTAGGTTTTATCTATTTCTCCTTACATTTCTATAAGTTTTAGTTTCATGTATTTTGAAGTTTTGTCATTAGTTACATAAATGTTTAGAATTGCCATATCCTCTTTAAGAATTTACCCCTTCATCATTATGAAATGTCCTTCTTTAAAACTGGTAATATTCTTTGCACTGCAATCTGCTTTGTCAGATATTGATATAGCCAATCCAGCTCTCTTCTAACAAGTCTTAGTATAGTATATCTTTTGCCATTCACTATTTGTGTCTTTGTATTTTATATATGTGTTTTGTAAGCAGCATAGATTTATATCATGCACATTTTTTTTTTTGCTCATTCTCACAATCCTTGTCTTTTGATTGGGATATTTAGTCCATTCATATTTTATATTATTATTAATATGGTTGAATTTAAGTGTTGCTATTTGTTTTCTATTTGTATGATCCTGGAAACATGCTTGATGCAATAGCCTGTTTCTCAGGAATCACTCTTTTTTTTTGCATGATAACAAGAGAATTGATAACCATTATTCTATGTATTTTGTATGTAATTTTTTTTGGTCACATTAAGCAACCAAAATAGTCCCTGTTTTCTATCTTAACCAGAAGTTGAGGTTATGCCATCTCTCTTATTCTTTTATAACAATATATAAACATTCTGGAAGTCTAGATGCCTCAAAGTATTAGGAGTATTTATCACTGGGTGGTGGATTTATAATAATATTTTGATTTGTTGCATGTGATTTATATTTTCTATAATAAATTTATTGCTATTGAAAAAATAGAGGTGTACTAAGTGAAATTTCTGATACTATCTCTATTTTTTGGTCATTTTTTAATATATATTTTTTTATTAGACAAGTTGTGAGATTATAAAACAGTCATGCATAATGTGCAGAATCTGCATACGTCACCCCTCCACCAAGATCTTACATTATTTTGGAATATATGTTACAGATTATGAAAGAACAGCATCAAACTATTACCACTGTAGCAGTTTGGCATTATTTATGAATTCCAAAAATACATATTGGATTATGTTTGTAAAGTGGTTTGTTTCTCTGGGCATATTAGATTATATTGGATTCAGAGGTTTCACTTGAAATTGAATAAATAATGATTAAGGCTTTGAGTGGGCTATGTCAGTAGGAGGTTGAGTCCCTGCCCCCTTTTTGTGCTGGGACTCACAGAGAAACTGCAGAGCAGAGAAGGGAGGTTAGAATTTTGATATTGGAGTCCCAGGATGTAAACACACAGAGGAGCAGAGACATGGGGAAGGATAGAAGGCTCCATTAGAGGCCGAGGCCCCAAGAAGAGTGATGAGCCATTTGCCTGATAGTCTACAGCTTGCCTTGTGGAGAGAGCAGATCAGCTAAGCCTGGAGAGAAACAAGCCCTGGGAAGAGAGGAAACCAGGAAGCCTGACCCCTGAAGATGTTGGCAGCCATCTTGCTTCAACACATGGCAACAGATTTGGTGAGGGAAGTAACCTATGCTTTATGGCCTGGTAACTGTAAGCTTCTACCCCAAATAAAAACCAACAGATTTTTGGTATTTTGCATCAGCACACTTTTTGGCTGATAATAGAAGCAGTAACTATGGTCCATAACTTACATTTGGTATATTTTTTCCATACACACCCTATTATTAACACATATTAGTATTGAACATTTCTTATAGTTCATGAGAAAACACTCACATATTTGTACTGTTTACCACAATCCATCTTCCACCATAGGGGTCACTGTGTTATACAGTCCCATACCTTGTACAATCCAGTTAAAGTGTACAATTAGTGGCTTTCAGTATCATCACAGAGCTGTGCAGTCATCACCTCAGTAAATTTTTCAATGATTTCCATAGTCCAAAAGAAAAAAATTCCAATACCCCCTTAGCATTGATATAGAAACTTTTGACATTGATGCAAGAATGTTGCAGTATTGTGGTTAACTGTAGTCCATAAGTTACATTAATTGTGTTTTTCCCATGCATCACTATATTCATCACATTGTAACAATGATGTACATTTGTTCTAGTACATAGAAAGCATTCTTATATTTGTACTATTAACCACAATCATTATCCACCTCTGGGTTCACTATACTTTTCAGTTCCTAGATTATTCTCTAGCTTTCTTTCAATTTCATTTATATCCATAGAATATCCCTTTCAGCCACAATGCCATTTATAAGTCACCTTTGTTACTTATACTCGTTATAATGTGTTATCATAAACTCTATCCATTTCTACACTTCTACAGACAAGCTAATTGAAAATTCTACCTATATTAAGCATCAGTACCCATTCTGAGTCCTCTTTCTGTCTCCTAATAACCTATAATCTAGGTTTTAACTCGTGTGTTTATCCTTCATATTTAGTTCATATTAGTGAGACCATACAATATTTGTCCTTTTGTGTCTGGCTTATTTCACTTAGCATAACGGCCTCAAGATTCATCCGTGTTATCAAAAGTGTCCCAATTTCATTTCTCATTACAGCAGCATAAAATTTCATCATATGTTTATACCACATTTTGTTTATCCATTCATTGGTTAATGGACAATTGGGTTGTTTCCATCTTTTGGCAATTGTGAATAATGCTGCTATAAACATCACTGTGCAAATGTCTGTTTGCATCACTGGTTTCAATTCTTTTGGAATTATTTCTAGTAGAGGGATTGCCAGATTATATGGCAGTTGTTTATTTAGCTTCCTGAGAAAATTCCTGTCTTCCATAGAGGCTGCACCTTTTTACATTCCCACCAACAGTGAAGAAGTGTTTCTATTTCCCAACATCCTCTCCAGCACTCATTATTTTCTGTTTTATTTTATTTTATTTTTATTAATGACCATTCTATGAGGTGTGAGATGATATCTCATTGTAATTTTGATTTGCATTTCTCTAGTAGCCAGTAATATTGGGTCTTTATCTGAACCATTAATTATGTACCATAGATCAATATGTCTATTTTTATCCCAGTCCCATGCTGTTTTTAACCCTGTAGCTAGGTAATATGGTTTAAAGTCCAGAAGGAGAGTTCTCCAACTTTTTTCTTCCTTTTTAAGAATATTCTGGCTATTCTGGGCCCCATATCTTTCCAAATAAATTTGGCAATTGCATGTTCAGTTTCTTTAAATAAAGGCTGTTGGAATTTTTATCGGGATTACATTGAATCTGTATATCATTTTGGGTATAATTGACATCTTAACCATATTTAATCTTCCTATCCATGAACAGGGAATGTCCTTCCATTTAGGTCTTTTAAAATTCATTTCAGCAATGCATTGTAGTTTTCTGAATACAAGGGCTTTACATTCTTGTTAGGTTTATTCCTAAATATTTGATTATTTTAGTCACTATTGTAAATGGAATTTTCTTCCTGATTTCCACCTCAAATTGTGCATTACTAGTGTATAGAAACACCACTGATTTTTGTGTATTAATTTTGTATCCTGCCCCCCCACACTGATACATTTATTAGCTCTAGTAACTTTGTTGTATATTTTTTTAGATAATATAGGTGTGCATGGTAAAAGTTTTTTATCTTCCTTTCCTATGTGGATGGCTTTTATTTCTTTTTCTTGCCTGATTGCACTAGCTAGAACCTCTAGCATTATACTGAATAACTGTGGTGATGTGGACATCCTTGTCTTTTTCCTGGTCTCAGTAGGGAGGTTTTCAATCTTTCAACATTGAACACAATGCTAATTGTGGGTTTTTCATATATGCCCTTTATCATGTTGAGAAAGTTTCCTTTGATTCCTATCTTTTGGATTGTTTTCCTCAAGAAAGGATGATGTATTTTGTCAAATGCTATTTATATGTCAATTGAGATGAACATTTGATTTTTCTTCTTTGATTTATTAATGTGGTGCATTATACTGATTGATTTTCTTGTGCTGAACCACACTTGCATGTCTGTGAAAAAACCCACTTGACCATGATGAATAATTCTTTTAATGTGTTGTTGTATCCAATTAGTGAGTGTTTTGTTGAGGATTTTTACAACCATATTCAATGAGTCTGCAATTTTCTTTTTTGTTACTGTATTTATCTGGCTTTGGTATTAGGGTAATATTGGTTTCATAGTACATGTTTGGTAGTGCTCCTTCCTTTTCAGTTTTTTGGAAAATTTTGAGTAAGTTTGGTGTTATATTTTCTTTGACTGCTTGGTAGAATTCACCTGTGAAGCCATCTGGTCCTGGGCTTTTAATTTTTAGGAGATTTTTGATGACTGTAAAAAACTTTGGTGGTTATTGATTTTTGGAGGTCTTCTATTACTTTTAGGGTAATTGTAGGTAGTTCATATGTTCCTAGCAAGTTTTCCATTTCATCTACATTATCTAGTTTGTTGGCACATGGTAGTTCAGTATATTCTCTTATGATCTCTTTAATTTCTTTGTGGTCAGTAGTAATGTCCCCATTTTCACTTCTGATTTTATTTATTTGCATCTTTTCTCTTTTTTTCTGTGTCAATATAACTAAGGGTTTCTCAATATTGTTGATCTTCTAGAAAAACTGACTTTTGGTTTGTTAATTCTCTCTAATTTTTTTAAATTCTCAATTTCATTTATTTCTGTTCTGATCTTTGTTATTTCATTCCTTCTGCTTCTTTTAGGCATAGTTTACTGTTCTTTTTCTAGTTCCTGCAGCTGTGTACCTAGATCATTGATTTTAGCTCCTTCTACTTTTTTAATGTAAACATTGGGGACTATAAATTTCCTTCTCAGCACTGCCTTCACTGTATCAAATAGGTTCTGTTGTGTTGTGTTCTCATTTTTATTCTTCTCAAGATATTTATTGATTTCTCTCACAATTTCCTCTTTGACCCACTGATATTTAAGTGTGTTTTGTTTAATCTCCATATATTTGCAAATTTTCCTTTTTTCTACCTGTTGTACATTTCCTGCTTTTTTCAATTATGATCAGAGAAAGAGCTTTGCATAATTTCAATCTTTTAAAATTTATTGAGTTATGCTTTGTGACTCAACATATGGCCTATCCTGGAGAATGATTCACTAGCACTTGAGAAGAATGTATGTCCTGCTGTTTGGGGGTACAATGTTTTGTATATGTCTAAGTTTAGTTCATTTATCATGTTATTCAAGCTATCTGTTTCTTTATTGATCCTCTGTCCAGATATTCTATCCATGATAAGAGTGGTGTATTGAAGTCTCCAACTATTATTATAGAGACTTCTATTTCTCTCTGCATTTTGGCAGTATTTGCCTCATGTAGTTAGTGGCAAACTGATTAAGGGCATATATATTTATTATTGTTATCCCTGCCTGGTGAATTGCCCCTTTTATTAGTATATAATGTCCTTCCTTGTCTGTAATAACAGCTTCACTTTTAAATCTATTTCTTCCAATATGTATAGCTACTCCATCTTGGTTTTGAGTACTGCATGCATGGAAAATCTTTCACCAGCCTCTGACTTTCAATATATTTGTATCCTTGGGTTTATGATGAGTGTGTTGTAGACAGCATATAGATGGCTTATATTTTTTATCCATTCTCCCAGGCTTTGTCTTTTGATTCGGGGGGGGAGGTATTGCATTCCATTAACATTCAATGTTATTACTGTAAAGACAGATCTTTATTCGCCTATTTGGATAATTGCATTTTATTTGTTATATATTATTTTCACCCTTCTTTTTTACATTTTTAGTTACTTTTCCTGATACAATGTTCATTTCTAGACTGTCATTCATGTTTCTTTCTCATTCTTTTTTTATTTCAGGCTATAGTACTCCCTTTACTATTTCCTGAAAAGCTGATGTTTTGGCTACAAACTTCCTCAGTTTCTGTTTATCTGTATAAATGCTAAACTTGCCCTTATTTTTGAAAGACAATCTTGCTGGATATAAGATTCGTGGTTGGCAGTTTTTCTCTTGCAGTATCTGAAATATATCATACCACTCTCTTCTTGCCTCCAAGGTTTCTGTTGAGAAATTAGAACTTAATCATACAGGGCATCCCTTGTATGTGATGTATCTCTTTTCTTCTGCTGCTCTCAGGATTCTATCATTATCTTTGGCATTTGACATTCTCGTTAGTATGTGTCTATGAGGTGGTCTATTAGGATTTATTTGGATGGGAGTATGTTGTGCTTTTCGGACACAGATATCTATGTCCTTCAATAGGGTTGGGAAATTTTCTACAATTGTTCCCTCAAATAGTATTTCTGCTCTTATTCCCTTCTCTTTTTCTGGGATGCCCATGTCTCATATATTCCCATGTCTCTTTTCATTATTCAGTTCCCTGAGACCATGTTCATTTTTTCCCATTTTTTTCTTTAACTGATCCTTTGTATTTCCACTTTCAGAGACCCTGCCTTCAAGATCAATGATCCTTTCTTTGGCTTTTTCAAATATGCTGTTATACACTTCCAGTGTATTTTATAATTGTGCCTTTCATTCCCATAAGATCTGCTATTTTTCTGTGTATGCCTTCAAATTCTTCCTGGTGCTCACCCAGTGTCTTCTTGATGTCCTTAATCTCTTTAGCCATCTCATTGAATTTATTAAGGAGATTTGTTTGAATATCTATGATTAGTTGTCTCACCTCCTTTATGTCATCTGGAAACTTAGTTTTGTCCTTTGACTGGGCCATATCTTCCCATTTCTTGGTATGGATTGTAATAATTGTTGATGTCTCACCATCTGATTTACTCGATGGACTTATTTTTAGACCCTTTTATCTCTGTAGTTTAGGGCTTTCTATTTGATTGGCTTTGTGCTGTAGTCCCTCTTTGATATTTGGTTCAACTTAAATTGTAACTTTATATTAGCTAGTGTTTAGCCAGCCTGAATTTTTTTTTCAGCTCTTTTTCATGTTTCTTGCCCTTTCCCCTTGCTGGTTGTGGAATAGGAGCTGAGGTTATGGTTTGTACTCTAAGCCCTAGAGCCTGAAGTTGACCACATTGCCCCAGGAATGATGCACACAACTTAAGGGTGTAAATTTCTATTCTATCTATTCTGTTTTCTTCTTTTTTTATTATTATTAACCTTTTCCTTTCAACCCTTTTTTTACTCTTTCTCTCTCTTCTTATCATTCTGGCTTTCTAAATCATTATATACTTTTTCATCTATTTGGTTTCCCAGTCCATTGTAGGTACTCCACTTTTTTTCCTATTACTCTACACTGCCTACATAAGTTAAAAATATTCATTTTACTAAGTCTTATACAGCCCCTCTTCTAGCTTTTATCAATGTTATTATTATCCTTATTGCTTTCTCACATCTTTTGATTCTTCTGGCCCTAATCTTTTGCCTTCAAGGGAACATAGAAAGAAGCAAGGAAATAAAATAAGAAGAAAAAGTGTCAAAGAAAAAACTTAACACACACACAGAACCACCAGTTAAATAAAAGTCTAGAGCAGAGAGAGAAGATAATCAACTGAATAAACCGATCAAGATAAAATGATGACTGGAGGGAAACAAAAAATTAAAAACCACACTGAGAAACAGGAAGATATGGACCAGTCCAATGAACAAATTAAAAACCAGGAAAATATGCAGAACATTGAACAACTAATCAAATCTGTCCAAACAAATATCATGGACCAACTTAATGAAGTGAAGGAAGAGATTAAGGATATTAAGAAGACACTGGGAGAACAAACTGAAAAAATTGTAAACATACATAAAAAGATAATGGATATGATGGCTATCAACAGCACAATCCAAGAAGTCAAAAAGATGCTGGATTCACATAACAGCAGATTTGAACAAGCAGAAGAAAGAATTAGTGATGTGGAAGACAATACATCTGAAATCAAACAGATAGTAGAACAGATAGATAAAAAGATAGAAAATATCCAGCAGGGACTCAGGGATTTAACGGACAACACAAAACGCACAAACATACGCATTATAGGCATCCCAGAAGAAGAAGAGAAGGGAAAGGGAGCAGAAGGAGTGTTGAAGGAAATAATGGCTGAAAACTACCCACCCCTATTGAGAGAGATGGATGTATATGTCCAGGAAGCACAGCACACCCCAAACAGTATAAATCCCAAAAGGCCTACTATAAGACATAATTATCAAAATGTCCAATGCTCAAGACAAAGAGAAAATACTCAAGGCAGCAAGAGAAAAGAGAACCATCACAGACAAGTGAAGCACAATAATATTAAGTGATGGTTTCTCATCTGAAACCATGGGGGCAAGAAGACAGTGGTATGCCATACTCAAAGTACTAAAAGAAAAACACTTCCAGCCATGAATTCTCTATCCAGCAAAACTGACATTCAAAAATGATGTAGACACATATTGGCAGAATGCATAAGGAAATATGATCCATCTATATGCTGTCTACAAGAAACCCACCTTCGACCTAGGGATTCAAGGAGGCTGAAAGTGAATGGCTGGAAAACAATTTTATAAGTAAACAATAGACAAAAAAGGGCAGGAATATCTATCCTAATATCGTACAAAATAGAATTTAAATGCAAAACTATTGTAAGTGGCAAAGATGGACACTATATATTAGCAAAACGGGTAATCTCTCAAGAAGAGAGAACAATCATAAACATTTAGGCACCTAATCAGGGTGCCTGAAAATATATGTGGCAACTCTGGAAAAATTAAGTGGAGAAATAAATGCCTCTACAATTATAATGGGGGACTTTAATACACCATTATCACCATTAGAAAGAACATCTAGACAGAGAATCAATAAAGAAACAAAGATTTTGAACAATAAATTAGAGGACCTGGACTTAATAGACATATACCGAATGCTACACCCAAATACTGCAGGATTTCCATTCTTCTCGAGTGCATATGGATCATACTCCAGATAGACCACATGCTAGGCTACAGAACAACTCTCAATGAATTCAGAAAGATTGAGATTATACAAAGTAATTTTTCTGACCACAATGGAATAAAATTGGAAATCATTAAGGGCCAGAGAAACAGATTAGGCAGAAATATATGGAAGTTAAACAACACACTCTTAGACAAACAGTGGGTCAAGGAGGAAATCTCAAAAGAAATCAGCAACTACTTTGAAAGTAATGAAAATGACAACAGAACATATCAAAACCTATGGGATGCAGCAAATCTGTCCTGAGAGAGAAGTTCATAGTCAAAAAATACATGTATTAAAAAAGAAGAAAGTGCTAAAATTGAAGACCTAACTGCACACTTGGAGGAATTGGAAAACAACAACAATCTAAACCTATAGGAAGTAGAAAGAAGAAAAGAACAAAGATTAGAGCAGAGCTAATAGAGCAATAAAATTGACAAACCCTTAGCCAGAATAACAAAGGAAAAGATAGAACAAATGCAAATACACAAAATAAGGAATGAGCAAGGTGATATCACTACTGACCCCACAGAAATAAAGAGTATCATAAGAGGATACTTTGAAAAATTATATGCCAACAAGAATGATAATTTAGAGGAAATGTACAAGTTTCTAGAAACTAACAAACAGCCTACATTGATGAAAGAAGAAATTGATGAATTCAACAGTCCAATTACAAGTAAAGAGATAGACTCATTCAACAAAAACCTTCCAACTAAGAAGAGCCCAGAACCAGATGGTTTCACAGCTGAATTCTACCAAACATTCCAGAAAGAGCTAATACCAATCCTGCTTAAGCTCTTCCAAAAAATAGAAGTAGAAGGAATACTGCCTAACTCATTCTATGATGCTAACATTTCCGTAATAACAAAGTCAAACAAAGATACCACAATAAAGGAAAATTACAAACCAATTTCTTTAATGAACCTAGATGCCAAATCCTCAACTAAATACTTGCTAATCGCATTCAACAACATATCAAAAGAATTACACACCATGACCAAGTGGGTTTCATCCCAAGTATGCAAGGATCATTCAATATAAGAAAATCAATCCATGTAATACACCACAGAAAGAGATTGAAAGAAAAAAAATACATGATTATCTCCCTAGATGGAGAAAAAGCATTCAACAAAATACAGCACTCTTTCCTGATAAAAACACTGCAAAAGATAGGAAGAGAAGGAAACTTTCTGAATATGATAAAGGGTATATATGAAAAACCCGAAGCTAATATCATCTTCAATGGTGAAACCATAAAAGGCTTCCCTCTGTGATTGGGAACAAGACAAGGATGCCCACTATCACCACTCTTATTTACCATAGTCTTAGAAGTAGTTGTTCAAGCTCTGCTGCTAGAAAAACATATAAAAGGCATCCAAATTGGAAAAGAAGAAGTAAAAATTTCATTATTTGCAGACAACATTATCCTATACATAGAAAGCCCTGAGAAATCTACAACAAAGCTTCTAGAACATATAAAGGAGTTCAGTAATGTCACAGGCTGTGAGATCAATACTCAAAAATCAGTAGCATTTCTGTACACCAATAATGAGCAATCTGAGGAGAAAATCAAGAAAAAAATACAATTTACAAAAGTAACTAAAAGAATCAAATAACTTGGAATAAATTTAACTAATGATGCAAAGGACTTATATACAGAAAACTACACAACACTGTTAAAGGAAATCAAAGAAGACTTAAATAAAGGGAAGAATATTTCCTGTTCATGGATAGGAAGATTAAACATCATCAAGATGTGTATCCTACCAAAACTAATCTAAAGATTTAATGCAATCCTTATAAAAATCAACACTATTTTTTAAGGAACTGGAAAAACTGACTACAAAATATATTTTGAAAGGCAAGATGCCCCGAATTGCCAAAACATATGGAAAAAGAAAAATGAAGTTGGAGGTATCACACTACCTGACTTTAAAACATACTACAATGCTACAATGCTCAAAACTACATGGTATTGGCACAAGGATAGACATATTGAACAATGGAACCTAATTGAGAGTTTTGATATAGATCCTTGCATATGCAGTCACCTGATATTTGACAAGGCCATCAAGGTCACTCAGTTGGGAGAGAATGGCCTCTTTAACAAGTGGTGCTTCGAGAACTGAATATCCATATCCAAAAGTATGAGAGAGGAATACCATCTCACACCTTGTACAAAAATCAACTCAAGATGGATCAAAGATATAAATATAAGAACCAAAAGCATAAAGATCTTGGAAGATAATGTAGGGAAGCATCTACAGGACCTTGTAATAGGAAATGGTTTCATGAACTTCACACCCAAATCACGATCAGCAAAAGAAAAAATGGATAAATGGGATCTCCTCAAAATTAAAAAAAACTTCTTCGCCTCAAAGGACATTATTAAGAAAATAAAAAGGCAGCCTACCCAATGGGAGAAAATATTTGGCAACCATATATCTGATAGGAGTCTAATATTCTGCAAGAAATCCTACACCTCAAAAATAAAAAGACAAACAACCCATTTAAAACATGGGCAAGTGACCTGAGAATACACTTCTTTTAGAAAGAAATACAAATGGCTAAAAAGCACGTGAAAATATGGTCGACATCGCAGTCTATTAGGGAAATGCAAATCAAAACTACAATGAGATACCATCTTACACCCATCAGAATGGCAGCTATTAAAAAAAGAGCAGACTATAAGTGTTGGAGAAGATGTGGAGGGATAGGAACACTCATCCACTGCTGGTGGGATTGTGGAATGGACCAGACACTGTGGAGGACAGTTTGGCAGATCCTCAGAAAACTAACAGTAGATCTTCTATATGATCCAGCGATTCCACTGCTGGGTATATAACCAGAAGAATTGAAAGCAAACACATGAACAGATATATGCACACCCATGTTCATAGCGGCATTGTTCACTATTGCCAAAAGTTGGAATCAACCCCAGTGCCCATCAGCAGATGAATGGATAAACAGAATGTGGTACATACATACAATGGAATATTACTCAGCTGTAAGAAAGAATAAAGTGCTAACACATGGAATAACATGGATGAATCTTAAAGACCTTATGTTGAGTGAAGCAAACCAGGCATTGAAGGATGAACAGTATATGCCCTCACTGATTTGAATTGAGGAAAGTGAGCAGTCTCTAAGAACAATTGTCTGAAAGATAGGTTAACAAGAGAAAGGTAAGAGAAAGTTGTGAGCCATCACCCATATGGACATAATCTATGGTAAAATGATAGAGAATAGTTGCATATTGAAGGATAGAACAGGTGGGTAGTGATATTATTGGGTTTGGTGGTGCAGGGTTGACAGGTGGGTAGATTAGGAAGGGTGGGTCAGAATACCCAGGATACTGGGGGCAGAGTTGGCAGAGGGATCGGGTGAACATGGGACTTGTCGATATGAGGTTGAAAGGATAGAAGTGGGAATACTCTTATGGCAATATGACAATGTAGTGTCACTTATTTAGGGTGTAGCTTGGGGGGCATTCAGGACAGGGTGCATCTGGAGTAGGCTTCTGGGGAGTGTGTGAGTGTTCATCCTGTCATAATGTGTTGTGTCAGGGAGTGGAGACCCACATGGTGAGTGGAATGGAGATTGACGCCCATCTTTGGGAGGACCGATTCACCCAGAAAAGACAAGTGGGTATCTCTTATGAGCAAGGGTGGATCCTAATAGGGGAGGACAATCAGCTTGCCAAGACCTTTTGTTGCATGTTATTATGAATCTTGTCATCCAATGAGTCAAGACAGGGGGATGGCATGTGCCCCAGGGGGATGGGGAGAAAGGAACAGAAAAGATAAAACAGGGGGTATTTAGTCATAAGGGGAAAAGTTTTTCATTACCTTACAGTGATGGACAAAGGACATGGTAAATATCATCAAAAATTATTAAACTGTACCATCTAAATTGTAAACTATATTGTAAACCATTGACAATGTTTAGCAGCTATATTTCACTATCTGTATAACAGTTATAACAATGCTGCCATCCACATACAAAAAAGTTTTAATATGGGGTGAGGGAAGGGGGAGGAGCTTAGGTATATGAGAGTCTCTAGTATTCTGTGTGTGACTTTGCTGCGGCCTAAAACTTCTATGAAAATTTGGGAGACACTGGGGAGTGAGATGGGGCAGGTGCCACAGTACAGACTGGACACCTAAAAATGAAATGATAAATGGAAAAATGTTTAAAAAAATTTTTTTTATTTTTTTGTTTTTTTCCCATTTTTTGAATATCTTAATCCTTTAATTTAATTTTACTTTTAGTGTTTTTTTTTAAGTTTCCATGTATTTTATCTCTTATATTTAAACTTACTATTATTTCATTTTTCTATTAATACTATTTGGCTATTATATGGGCTTCATCTTCTAGGAAGATTTGGATCCCAGAAGGGTTACAACTGGTCAGGAGAGGATCATTGGTGTGGGGTGTCTGAGATGAGGGTTTCATGGGAGGAAGTTCACCTGAATATACATGAAAGATATATAAAATTGTTCAAATGATGAAGGGGTGTGGCATGGTCACATTGGGTGGAGAATCACTCAATAAATGAAAGAATACTGAATTCCCAGCCTGGAGAGCTCTGCCACATTCTCCAAGGGAGCAGCTACAGTCCCCCAAAGGCAGAGGCAGTGTCTGGCAAAGAAGGATGGTCAACTAATGCTTTCTTGTTATTGATGACTAGCTTTATGTGTCTTTGCTCTTGTTATTAAAACTTAGCTTTCTGTTATGGGGTGCCTAAGGGTTGCCATATGAGAGCCTCCTTGCTGCTCAAATGTGGCTTCTCTCTAAGCCAAACTTAGCATATGAATGTATTACCTTCCACCTAGCATGGGACATGACTCCCAGGGATAAGCCTCCCTGGCAACGAGGGATTAATTACAAGTGCCAACTGGCAATACAATTGGAAAAAGACCTTGAATAAAAGGGGGAAAGGGTAAAGACAATTGATTTCATATAGCTAAGAGACTTCAAAGAGAGTCAGGAGGTTATCCCAGAGGTAACGCTTACGCACACCTCAGTAGGATCTCATAGGACACCAAAGTGGATATCACCTCACACAGTGTGGCTCCTGAGGGCTCTGGAGACACCCAGGTCTTATATAAGGGGGCGTAGCTCCAGAGATTGATGCGTTATCATTGGGTTATACTTTGGAATCTGTGCTCCTGAGAGTGACAGAGTTGGACTCAAATAAGTCCTCTCTACACATGTTCCATCAGTCCCTTCTCTTCAAATTTATATGTGGTGCTGGAGTTTGTAGGGGTACTTCCAGAGACTGGAGCCTTTGGCCTGCCCATGTGCCAGCTGTGCCTGGAATCTCAGTGGAGCTGCCACTCCTACTCTACAGTTCAATGGAGTCACCCAAGTCACCTGGTGAGAAGATGACAGACAACGGCCATTCCAGGGAATGGAGAGAGTCTGCAGCTGCAGGCAGGATAATCCCTCCATCTTATCCATGGGATATAAAGTCCCTTCTCACGTAGAGGTGGAGTGGACATCACCATCGCAGACTCCTCAGGATTGGGGAAGAGCTATGGAATAGAGTGGACTTAGTGGTATTCTGTTGTAGACATAGTGTGATTAAAGCAATGGAAGAAATTACAACATTGATGTGGAGCCAGTGGCCACTGGATGCTTTTGGGGCAGGGAGAGGGAAAAGCAGTTGTAATAGAGATGTATATGAGGAAGGGGAAGGGAAGTTTGGCAGGTGGGGAACATGGGAGTCCCTGTAATTTTTGTGTAACATTTATGTAATCTAAGCATGTTTTAAAATATAAAATATATATATATATATATAAACAACAACAAAAAAAGAAAAAAATAGTTATCTGGGAATTATTTGGTTAACAGGTTTCTATCAAGAAAGGTACATTTAGGAAGCTATGCTTCAAATATTTGGTTTTAATTCAGTAATAATGCTCCCCTACCCCTGGGCCCTTTCATTCCAGGTTTATGGGCAGCTACCACCTAGATGTTCTTGGAGTTTATCATGGGGACATCTAGGACAATACCTTTTCCAGTATCCTTCTTCTTTGCAATATACGCATTGATTGGTTCTTTTTTAAAAAATTTCTCCCATCCCTGAAGGAATGGAAGTTGGGTCCAGGGATCTTAACCCTTGTTGAGGCAGTATTGTTCTGATTGTTTTCAGTTTATTAGAGCTTTGGGTAGGTCATTCACCTTCTGAAGTGCAGGTGTTCTTTAACTTGGTACCTATTGTAATAAATTTCACAGGCAATACTAACTAAACTAGAGATAGGACATTTCAATCCCCCATCAATTTTCTGTAATTTCCTTCTTATATCTGGAGAATTTGGGGCAATAAATATAATATTTAAATATTCAGTATTTTCTGGGGTTTCTGTACCTTTATTAGTGGATTGCCAATAGGCAGTATAAAATCTTTCTAGGGAAGAAGAGGGGCTTTCTTCTGACTCTAAATTAGCCCTGTCCTCAGCACCATTAGCATTCCATTTATGAGCCTTTACTGGTGCTGCTAATTTCTCTCAAGCAAGCCCTGGATTCTTAGGATTTTCTTCTGTTTCTTATCTCTTTCCTGCTATGCTTCTTCATTTATTATTTTATTATGGATAGTACTTACAGTAGACATTCCATGTATTCTGTAGAAAAGAAATATAGCACAGTTGTAATGAGTGCCTGCTTTGAACAGTAAAATCCATGGTTTAGATTCCAGATCTGCACTTAGTAAGTCATTGGAAATTTAAATACATGATCCTAAACTTTACAAGAAAAATAATAACTCTAAATTCCTAGTTATTGTAAAGATTATAACAGATGATGAAAAAGGTATTTAATGTCCTATTTATAAATTTTGTCCACTACATCATAATACTTAAGTTGTTGATAAAATTGGAATGCACAACAGCAGAATATTTTCACTGGTATTTTTCAAATACTCATGGTTAATCTTACTCATAAATAAACAAAGAGCTAAAAAGGCAAAACAGCATTACAATATTTGGTCTTATAACAAAGTATAATCTTGTGAGAGAATTAAGTTATAGAATTTAAGTTATAGAAAAAAGAATTTGTGAACATTGAAGATAATTTGGAACATGTTTTAAATTATTCAAGAAAACAGAAATATGTTAATCATTTTGAATAGTTTTGTTCATGGTCTCTATAATATTCTTAGGTATACACATGTACATATTATATAAATACATGCAAATTTTCTCATTTTCTTTTTCTCTTCTGTACCTTTTGACTCCATTCACCACTATAATCTTTGATAATCACTCTGTTATTTAAATTTGGGGTTTAAATGTTTTCTTGGTGCATGAGTGAAATCAGGACTCTCATCTAGCTATGTTTTAAGACTTGAAGTTTTATAAAATCATGAGATCAACTATGTACATAGTAAATCTTTTTGGGTTTACCTGCTGACAATTTGATTTGAAAACTCTACCATTCAACAAGTTTCAGTAATTAGTGTTTCTTTGTTCAATTTTTGAATTCTTCAAAACATCATTGCCTTTCTCTTGCTTTCTACAAGTTTGTTATGTTCATTAAATAGAAATAAATTTTTCAGTTAAATTCTTTGCTCTTTTGTTTTAACATTTTAACAAAGGTGAGAATTGATAATGAATCTGAATTTTGTGACCTTCCAAAAATTTTATTAGGTAGGTTGGCAAATGCATTTTTAATTTCTTGTGCTGTTAAATAAATATTTATGAAAGTATGTTTCCTTCATTTTCCGAGTAATTGTTTTTATTTAAACATTAGCAATATTTGTAAAATATATTCTTGTGCATTCAAGTGATTAGCAATCATTTAATTTATACTTAGATTTTCTTTGTAGAATTATATTTGTTCATTTTCTTAAATGATGTTTGAAAAATTAAAATAAAGTTCAATCTTTGTTTTAGGACAAAAAGTTAACTTTTCACTAGTTCATCACTGTTCAATAATTTATTCAAATATTAAAATGTGTATTATTTGCCTCAAAAGATGAATTTATTTGAAAAATTTAACTTTTCATGTGTACTGTCAATATAAATTGCTGTATTATGACATAGTTTTGTTCATCAATACTGTCTAAAATTTATTTTTACTGCAATTCCTGTTTTGTTTGCAGTTAGAGGTCTTTTGATAAGTATTTATTATTTATTAATAAATTTTAAAACTATTCTCTCATATTCTAATGCATTTTGTCTTCTGTTTATTAATGCAATATTTTTTTTATTTAAAAACTGTAAGAAAATGACATTTACTTTGATCAGAATGACAAATATACTTTTATATATACTGACTTTTTATAATTAAAAATTTATTAAGAAATTTCAAAAGAGTTGGGAAACCTCTATGACTCAATTTTTCAAAATATTTTTACTCTGTTAACATATATATGATCTAAAATTTCCCATTTTAATCTTTTCAAATAATATATTGTACTGCTGGTAATTCAATTCGCAATATTTTGCTACCATCTCCATCATCCACTACTAAACTATTTCCATTATTCAAAATAAGAACCATGTACATTTTACTGTTTCAATATCTTCATTTTCACTGGAGTTTAGTTCATTTATATTTAAAGTAGCTACTGATAACACAGGACTTTCTTCTGTTATTTTTGTTATTTGGTCTTTGTAAATCCTATGCTTTTTCATTCCCCTCAATTCTTTCATTATCATCCATTTCATATATATTTTTTAGTGTACCAAATTGCATTCATTTTCATTTCCTTCTGTATATTTAAATGAAAAAAATTAAAAGCATTTTATTGTGATAATTTCACTCAAAAAGTTTCAGCAATTACAATAGTTTGTGAGAGGATCCAAGATGGCAGTATAAGAATGGCAGTCCTCTTTCCTCCCCAGGAACTGCAGGAATGTAGCCAGGTGTACCCCGGAGAAGGGAAACTGTAGGACCATGGGGACAAGCAGACAGGGCAGCTGGAGATAGGGGACCCAGGTGGCTGAGGGAGAGGAAAGCTGTGCGAAATAGGAGAGGCAAGCCAGCACCCAGCTGGTTCTGCAGTTGAGGGAACCTAGGGAAGTGATTTGGCTTGAAGAACAGTGTTCAGCTAGCTCCCAGAGAAAAGCCACCAGGTGACCCTGGGGTGCCTCCCAGTGCCCAGCAGTGTCTCTAGGTGGAGGAGCTGTGGGGAAAACCCATGTGGTAACCACCACCCAACCAGCACAGGGGAGAGAGTAGAGGGAGGGTAGATCATGTGGGCTGACTGGATCTCAGCTTTTTCTG
>JAQZBX010046872.1:0-20646 GCA_029593785.1 Cabassous unicinctus | reverse complement strand
CAAGGGGGGGGATAAATAAATAAAATAAATAAATCTTAAAAAATAAATAAATAAATAAAATTGATGAACCCATTTTGGAGCATTGCCATTAAGCGTGGGTTATAGTTTACATTGTAGTTTACACTCTCTCCCACACAATTTTGTAAGTTATGGTAAGATATATAATGGCCTGTATCTGTCATTGCAATGTCATTCAGGACAATTCCCAAGTCCTAAAAATGCCCCCATATTACACCTGTTTTTCCCTTTCCCTCTACTCAGAACCTCAGTGGCCACTGCCTACACATCAATGATATAAGTTTTTCCATTGCTAGAATCACAATGAGTCTATAGTAGAATACCAGTAAGTCTACTCTAGTCCTTCGTTCATTCCTTAATCCTGAAGATTGTGGGATGATGATGCCGACTCCACCTCTAATTGCGAGGGGCCTTAGATCCCATGGGGCAGATGGATGTGACTATCTTGCTTGCAGTTGCAGACTCTCTTTGTTCCTTGGGATGGTTGTTGTCCATCATCGTCTCCTTGTTAGTTGTCTTGGGTGAGTCCAATGAACTGGAGAGTAGGTGTTGCAACTCTGTTGAGATTCAGGGCCCAGCTGGCACATGGACAGTGCAAAGATTTAAGTCTCTTGGATATATACCTATATACTCTAGTACTAACTATAGGTTCAAATACAAGGGGCAAAAGAGCCATGTGTAGGGAAACCACAACTGAGTCCAACTCTGTCATACTGGGGAGCATAAATTCCAAACTGGGGCCCAGTGGCAGGACACTAAACTGAGCTGTCTGCCCTGCCTATAGTGTCTGGATGTCTCCAGAGCCCCCAGGAGCCCTGCTCTTTGAGGCAATATTTACGGTAGCAGTCAATGAGATCCTGCTGAGACGTGCATAAGTGTAACCTCTGAAATGATCTCCCAACTCACTTTGAAATCTCTTAGCCATATAAACTCATTTGTCTGTACCTTTTCCCCCTTTCAGTCAAGGTCTTTTTCCAGTTACTTTGCTAATTGGTGCTTGGTAGTAATCCCTTGGTGCCAGGGAGGTTCATCCCTGGGAGTCATGCATGTCCCATGCTGGGGGGGAAGGTAATGCATTTTATATGCTGAGTTTGGCTTAGAGAGAGCCCATATTTGAGCAACAAGGAGGTTTTCAGGGGGCAACTCTTAGGTACCCTATAATACTAGGCTAAGTTTCAATTTCAAAAGTAAAGGTTCATAAGTACAGGCATCAATATCAAGGGCCTGTCAATGGATCATCCTCTTTCACCACTCACTGCCCCATACTTGGGGGATTCTTGCTGTTCATTAGAGAATGTGGCAGAGCTCCCTAGGATGGGAATTTGATATTTTTTTGGTTATCGTGTGAATCTCCACCCACTGTGATAACATACATGAACACTTGAACATATTTATATGCCTTATAGGTATGCCCCAGGTGAACCTCCTCTCATGCATCCCCCATCACTGACACCCCACACAATGATCCTCCCCTATCGCAGTTCTAGCCTTTCTGTGATCCAAAACTTCTTCAAAAATGAAGCCAAGAAAATAACCGAATACAGTTAATAGGAAATTGAAATAATAATGATAGTTTTAAAAGCAAGAAATAAAATTTAAAAAAATTTTTAAAAATTTGCAATAATAAAAAATGAGAAAAATATTAAAAATTTTTTTGACAGTATGTCTTTCATCACTGTAAGATCTTTTGTCTTTTATGTACAGTGCATTTTCTTCTATTTATTCCCCCAGTGTCTTATTTTTTTCATTTTGTCTTCAAAGAAGCTTTAGGTTACAGAGAAGTGATGTACAGAATATAGGGGATTCCCATATACCCAACATCCTCCCCATTTTCCCCTTTCCCCTATTCATAACATTTTACATGTAGATGGTACATTTGTTACAACTGATGTACAAATATTGAAACATTGCTACTAACCATGGTCAATGATTTATGTTTTGTACCATAAACTTTTATAAATTTTGGTGAAACTTTACTTGGCCCATATCCATTATTGCAAGATCATGTAGTACAATTCCATTGCCCCAAAATGTCCCATGTTCCATCTATTCCATTCCTCCCTCCTCCTCCCTTCAGGACCCATGGCAACTACCAAGCTTCACTCCTTGAAGAACAAGATTCATAGTTACTTGCAACAACATTGAGGGCTTGACATACTGGCCTGTCCTCCACTTTTAGGCATTGTCTATGCTCTTGAGAGACTCCTGCCCCTCTATTTGAGAACATAGCAGGACTCCTCAGGATGGGAGTCCAACACCTTCCCAGTCATTTTGTGGGTCTCCACCAACTGATACAACCCACTATGACAAGATGAACACTCACACACTCCTAGAGGCCTGCCCCAGGTGCACCCTGTCCCGCATGTCCCCCGCATCCAGCACCCTAAACCAGTAACCCTCCCCTTCCATATTTGCCAAAAGAACATTCCCAACATTGTAGTTTCAACCACATACCCACAAATTCCCAGAGTTCACCTGCTCCCTCCCCCAACCCTCCCCCCAGTTGCATCAACAGACCAACCCACCCTTTATGATCCTTTATTTTATGTCTGCTTTTTCTTTCATCATTTTTTGCTTTCATTTTTATGCTCTCTTTCTGCCTATAGTCTTTGGGATTATTCTTTATTTATTTCCAACTTCTTAAGTTGGGTTCTTAGCTCATTAATTTTCACTCTTTCTACTATTCTAATATAAACATTTAATGTACATTTCCCCTTAAATACTGTTAAACCTGCATCCCACAGGAATTTATATGTGGCATTTTTGTTATTGTTCAATTTTAAATATTTTAAGATTTCCATTTTGATTTCTTCTTTATTTTGTGGGTTATTTAGAGTGTAGTTTAAAAATTATAAATGCATGAGGTTTTAGCTTATTATTTATTTCTAATAGAAATAATTCATGGTCGGACAACCCGGTTTGTATGAAATAAATTCTTGAAATTTGTTTAGACTTTCTAAGGCAGAGAATGCTAGTTTTCCACCACAATGTGTTTTCCCATTTTTCCATAGTTATCATGATTTAATTTGGCATATAGACACTGTATTTCTCAGCCTCCTTTATTACCTGGATGTGACCATGATACTGAATGTTGCCAGTGGACTATGTGCTAATTTTTGCATGCCTTTGGAGTTATTTTTTAGAAATACTTACTCTTTCCTCTCATTTTAAAGTAAGGCTTCCCTAAACAACAGTGTTTGAGATGTGCTTTATGTTTGGGTTGCTCTCTTGCACCTCTGCCATGGAAATGAAAAGAATATACCTCAGCTAGTCTGTGGTCTAATGAAAGACATGAGGATCAGTGCTAACCATAACTGGACCCAGTCCCTATCAGCTGACCTCCATCTTACCCAATGATTCATAAAGACAAATACTTATTTTTGTGTACCACTGAGATATTGTGGTTGCTTATTTTGTAACGCTAATAGATTCCATGGTGTGGCCTTAAAGAAGTATCAGGCTTCATGCTCTTTCCTTTCAATTTGTTATGGAACAAGGATGCGCTTGTAACTCATCTTTAACCTTTGAGACCAGGACAATGTCTTTAAGGATGGATGGACAATAAATGGAAGAAATCCTGATCCATGGTGCTCAGCTCTTCATCAAATTTACACACTCACTTTGAGAGTGTTACTTGTGAAAAGATTATTTCCATTTTTCCAAGCCACCTATTTTGAGATCTCTTTACTTCAGCAGCTTAGGTTTATCCTAACAGTACAAGTACTTTATCATCTAATACATGGTCCTTTTTTGTAAATGTGTGTGCTTGAGATGAATATGTATTTTCTAATTTTGGGGTCCAGAATTCCAACACAGTTTGATATTGTATAATTTAGGTCTTCTATATCTGTACTATTTTTGTCTAATTGAGGGAGTTGATGGATTCATCCAGCTTTTACTATGATTTCATCAAATTTTGCTTTATGTATTTGAAGCTATTTGATTAAGTGTACTTAAGTTTAGAATTGTTATATCAATCAGATGAATTTGAACATTTTTCATTTTCTAGTTACTTTAGCTGTTTTTAGTAATGCTTTGTCTTGTGGTCTATTTTGTTTACTTTAATATAACTACCTCATCTTTCTTTGATTAGCATTAGCCTGGTGTCTTAGTTTGCTTGAGCCGCTATGACAAATAGCATACAATGGGTTGGCTTAAATAACCAGAATTTGTTGGCTCACAGTTTTAGAGGCTAAAAGTACAAAACCAAGATGTAGGCAAGGCCATTGTTTCTCTCAGTTAGTAGCATTCTGGTGGCAGTCCTCTATCATATATGTCGATGTCCTTGGTCTCCTGCTATGTCTTTTTCTGACTTCTGGCTTCTATTTATAAGGCCTCCCATAATACAGATTAAGACCCACAATGTTTCAGTTAGCCACACCTAAATAAGATCTTCTAAGACCCTATTCACAAACATGGCCATACCCTGACTTACTGAACATATTTAAAGATACTATTTACAGATGGGCTGACACTGATGATTGAAATTGATTAAGTTGGATTTTAAGTTTGGGTCCGGGTGCAGGTCATGTGTGACACGATGGGAAGCAGAGGCCATAATGCATGGGAAAGGTGTTTGTTACTTATTGGTCTCAGAGAGAGGAGGTGGTGCCATGAGGGGTCGAAGGGAAGTGTTATCAGTTCAGGTAACTCAATCAGCAGGTGGGGAGCACAGAGGCAGAGCTAGAGGGACCCATGGGTTTGTGCCTTTATTGTGGTACAGAAGTGGAAGTTAGTAGATTTCCTGTAGGAGTCAAGGATTGGTTAGTTTAAAGCAAACGCATGTGAAAAGAGAAAAGAGAGTGGGAGTCTGGGGTCAATGTGGATGGTTAGCTTATCATTTGGGACCAGCTATGGGTTTTGGATGAGGTGTGTGGGTGGTATGGGTATTGACCACAGATGTGGGTTTGGGCTTTGAGGAAGTTTATGTCCCAGGGCTGGAAAGCTGTTCATTAACTAGGCCAAAGGTCAATGTTGAGGCTAGTGGATTATGCAAAGTAAAATTGATGCCAAAGCAGCACACAAAAATTTTTAACAACCAAATGGGATACATGATTCAAACTACCACACCTGTTAGATTTTTTCTATCCCTTTATTTCCAATATTTCTGTGATGATAAGTTTAGTTGTTATTGCTAGTAAATAGCATATAGCTGGCAATCTTTTTCTTTTATTGTTGATTTTGTCCATTCAAGTTTGTTGAAATGTTTTACATTTATTGGTATTACAGATATACATGGAGTTGCTTCTACCATTTTACTATTTGGTTTATATTTATTTTGTCTTTTTATGCTTTTATTTCTCTTTGCTGTTTGATTTTTTATTTTTCCTTGTTTGATCTATCTGCCATGTATTTTTTCTTTCTCTCTTAATGTTTACCTTTAAAAATTTAGCAGGCAAATGGAATGCAATCTAAATTTAATAACTACACTAATACAAAGATCTTCAAAACTTTTATCTAATCAAAACACTGCTAATTTAAATGTTATTTTTGTTCTGGTATTTTAGTTCTGTGTTTTAGCATTACAAAATTGGCATTATTGTTATTATTTTTATGATGATTATTATTTTTTCTTGAGGTACGGGGGGATGAGGATTGAACCTGGGATCTTGTATGTGGGAAGCTGGCACTCAACCACTGAGCATGTTCTTGTTTTTGTTTCTTCAGGAGGCACCAGGAACTGAATCCGGGACCTCCCATGTGGGAGGCAGGTGCTCAACCACTTGAGCCACATCTGCTCCCTGTTAGTATTTTTTAAAAGAGAATTTAATTTTAAAACAAAGGATGTTTAGATTTATCCAAAATTTTATTTTTCATTTTTTAATTTTTTGTAATAAAATTTATTTTTAGAGAAGATTTAGATTTACAGAAAAATTACATAAAAAATATAGGGAATTCCCATATAATATCCCCCCACCCACACACATACATAGTTTCCTATATTCTTAACATCTTAACATCTTACGTTAGTGTAGTGTATTTGTTCCAGTTGATGAACCAATATTGAAGCATTGCTACTAACCAAAATCTATAGTGTACATTATGGTTTACACATTGTGTGTACCGTTTTATAGGCTTTGACAAGTGATAATGTCATGTGTCTGTCATTGTGGTATCATGCAGAACAGTTTCACTGCCCTAAATAAGCCCTGTGTTCAACCTATTCATCCATCCCCCCTCCCTTCTGAGATACATGGAAACAACTATCTTTATGTTAATATTACAAGGTCTTCCATTAACACAAGATAATAACTACAATAACTACAATAACAATACATCTACATTGGTTGGTGGTTACACTCACCCTTATGTTTGTTCATTCCTCAATCTTGAGAGATTTGGGATGACATATTCCAGAGATGTTTGCCCTTTTTTTTTGAGAAAGTTGGAGGGCTCCCCCAAGATGGAAGTAGCTATTTTGTTAGCTACTGTGTGAGCCTCTGTCTATCAAGAAAACATACCTATGACAACACAAATACATTCATATCCCATAGAAGTATTTTTTAGATGCATTTTCCCTATATATCACCCCACTATCAACACTTCATGCTAGTGATATACCTTTGTAATAGATCCTGAAAGAGTATATGTATGTATGTATTCTTAACCACAGTCTTTGGCCATCACAGAGTTCACTGAGTTATACAGTTACTTATTTTATCCTCTAGATTCCTTCTAGTCTCATCAGTGTCCCAAATTTCCCCTTTCAACCATATTTACACTCACATTTCAGTGCTGTTCATTATATTCATATCACTGTGCCACCATCACCTCTGTCCATTTCCAAACAGTTACAATCAATATAATTATAAATTCTGAACTAATTAAGCATCAGCTCACCAAACTCTGCTCCCCTTCTATCTCCTGGTAACCTGTCTTCCAGACTTTACCTCCATGAGTCTGCTCATTATACTTAGCTCATATCAGTAAGATCACACAATATTTGTCTGGCTTATTTCATTCAACCTAAGGTCCTTGAGGTTCATTCATGTTGTTGCATGTGTCAATACGTCATTCCTTCTTATAGCTGAATAATATTCTATAGTATGTATATACCACATTTTATATATCCATTCATCTTTTGATGGGCATTTGGGTTGCTTCTATTTTTTGGCAATTGGGAATAATGCCACTATGAACATTGATGTACACGTATCTGTTCATGTCCCTGCTTCTTATTTTCTTGGTGTATACCTAGTAGTGGGATTGCTGGATCATGTGGTAATTCTATACTTAGCTTCCTGGGGAACAGCCAAACTGTCCTCCACAGTGGCTGCACCTTTGTACATTCCTATCAGCAGTGAATGAGTGTTCCTATTTAGCCACATCCACTCCAACACTTGTGTTTTCTGTTTTTTTAATAGCAGACAGTCTAGTAGGTATGAAATGATATCTCATTGCAGTTTTGATTTGCATTTTCCTAATAGCTAGTGATGTTGAGCATCTTTTCATGTGGTTTTTAGCCATCTGTATTTTCTCTTTGGAAAAGTGTCTGTTCAAATCTCTTGCCCATTATTTAAATGCATTGTTTTTTAATTATTGAATTGTAGGATTTCTTTGTATATGCTAGATATTAGACCTTTATCAGATATGTGGTTTCCAAAAATTTTCTCCCATTGAGTAGGCTGCCTTTTCACTTCCTTGACAAACTCCTTTGAAGCACAAAAGATTTTAATTTTGAGGTCTCATTTATCTATTTTTTCATTTGTTGCTTGTGCATTAGCTATAAAGTTTATGGAAACACTGCCTACCACAAGATCTCGTAGATGCTTCCATACATTATCTTCTAGAAGCTCTATGGTCCTGACTCTTGTATTTAGGTCTGTGATCCATCTTGAATTAATTTTTGTATAGGGTGTGAAAAAAGGATCCTCTTTCATTCTTTTGGATATGGATATCCAGTTATCCCAGCATCATTTTTTAGAAGAGGCTATTCTCTTCCAGTTGAGTAGACTTAGCAGCCTTGTCAAATATCAGTTGGCTGCAGATGTGTGGGTCTATTTCTGAACTCTCATTTTGCTTCCATTGGTCAATATGTCTATTCATGTGCCATGCAGTTTTTACCTCTGTAATTTTGTAGTATGCTTTAAAGTTAGGTAGCATGAGTCCTCCCAATTTGTTTTCTTTTTCAAGATGTTTTTGGCCTTTTGGGGCCCTTTAATCTTCCACATAAATTTTATAATTGGCTTTTCCATTTCTGTAAAAAAATGCTGTTGGAACTTTTATTGGGATTGCATTGAATCTGTAAATCAAGTTAGGTAGAATTGACATCTTAATGTCATGGATGTCAATCAATAAATATAGCATATTCTTCCATTTATTTAGGTCTTCTTTGATTTCTTTTTGCAATATTATGTAGTTTTCAGCATACCAGTCCTTTACAAATTCAGTTAAGTTTATACCTAAATATTTGATTCTTTTAATTGCTATTGTAAATGGAATTTTTTTCTTTATTTCCTCCTTAGATTACTCTTAATTAGTGTAAAGAAACACTACTGATTTTTTGTTTGTTTGTTTGTTTAGGAGGTACTGGGGATTGAACCCAGGACCTCGTACATGGAAAGCAGGTGCGTAACCACTGAGCTATATCTGCTCCCTAATGAGAGTTGGGTTTTTTGTTTGTTTGTTTTTATTTTTAGGAGGTACCTGGGATCGAACCTGGGACCTTGTATATGGGAAGCAGGTGCTCGACCGACTTGAACTACCTCTGCTCCCAAAACACTACTGATAATTGCATGTGTTTTTTTTTTTAAAGATTTATTTATTTACTTGATCCATTTTAACCCCCCTCCTCCCCATTTGCTGTTTTGTGTCCATTTGCTGGGCAATTCTCTGTGTCTGTTTCATCTCTTCTCATCCTCCTCCTCCAGTCTTCACCAGGATTCTATCCTGAAGACCTCCGATGTAGGAGAGAGGTGTTCTAGCCATCTGCGCCACCTCGGCTCCCAGTTTTCAGAGCTTTCGGAGCATCTCGTCTTGTCTCTCTCCTTTTATGTCATCATCTTGCTGCATGGCTCCCGGGGCCTGGAGGCGCACCAGCACACAGAGCCTGGCAGCCCATGTGCCTTCTATATATATATATATATTTATTTTTTTTATTTTACCGGGAGGTCCCAGGGATCGAACCCAGGTCTCTCCATATGGCAGACGGACACCCAACCATTTGAGCCACATCCGCCCCCTGATAATTGCATGTTGATATTGTATCATATCCTATCATTTTACTGAACTCATTTATCAACTCTTACAGCTTTGCTGTGGATTTTTCAGGACATTCTATATATAGGATCATGTCATCCACAAACAGTGAAAGTTTTACTTATTTCTTTCCAATTTGGATGTCTTTTATTTCTTTTCCTAAGTGCTCTAGCTATAATTTCTAACACAATGTTGAATAAGAGTGGTGAGACTGGGCATACTTCTTTTATTCTAGATCTTAGAGGGATAGCCTTTAGCCTTTCACCATTAAGTATGATGTTAGCAGTGGGTTTTTCATATATGCCCTTTATCATGTTGAGGAAGTTTCCTTTTATTTATAATAGTTTTCTACGTGTGGTTTTTCTTTTTTTCCAAGAAAGGGTGCTGGATTTTTGCCAAATGCCTTTTCTGCATCAATTGAGATGATCATGTTTTTTTTGCCTTCATTCTGTTAATGAATTGTATTACATTAATTGATTTTCTTATGTTGAAATACCCTTGCATACCTCAGATAAATCCCTGTTAATCATGGTGTATAATTCTTTTAATGTGCTCTTGGATTCAGTTTGCTAGTATTTTGTTGAGGAATTTTGCATCTATGTTCACAAGAGATATTCACCTGCAATTTTCTTTTCTTGTGGTGTCCTTATCTGGCTTTGGTATGAGGGTAATGTTGGCCTCATAGAATGAGTTAGGGAATGTTCATTCCTCCTCAGTTTTTTTTGTAAGAGTTTGAGCAGGATTGTTGTTAATTCTCCTGAGAATATTTGGTAAAATTCCCCAATAAAGCCATCTGGTCATGGACTTTTTCTTGTTGTTGTTGTAGGGGTGGTTTTTTTTTTTTTTTTTTTTTTTAATTATTGATTCAATATTTTTACTCATTATTTGTTTGTTGCGATCTTTATTTCTTTTTGAGTCAGTTTGGGTAGTTTATGTGTTTCTAGGAATTTGTCCATTTTATCTCAGTTGTCTCATTGGTTGGCATATAGTTGTTCATAGTACCCTATTTCTGTGGGGTTGGTAGTAATGTCCCCTTTTCACTTCTGATTTTTTTTAATTGTGTCCTCTTTTTTTCTATGTCAGTCCAGCTAGAGTTTTGTCAATTTTATTGCTCTTTTCAGAGAACCAACTTTTGCTTTAGTTGAATCTCTCTTTCTTTTATTCTCTATTTCATTTTACCTGTTCTAATCTTTGTTATTTGCTTCTTTCTGCTCACTTTGGATTTGTTTGCTCTTGTTTTTATAGATAATCCAGTTTTGAGTTTAAATCTCTAATTTGAGATCTTTCTTCTTTTTTAATGTAAGGATTTAAGTATGTAAATTTCCCTCTCTGCATTACCTTTGCAGCAACCCATAAGTTTTGTAATTTTGTGTTTTCATTTTCATTCACCTTAAGATATTTCCTTATTTTCCTTGTGATTTCTTTTATTTTTTATTTTTTAAATTTATTGAAATATACCACTCATACATGAACAAACATAAACAATAAGTGTATAGTAATAGTTTTGAACTTACAAAACAAACATACATAACATCATACAGGGCTCTCATACCTCACCCTACCACCAATACCTTGCATTGTTGTGAAACATTTTTAACTAGTGATTAAAGAGGATCCTCAAAATATTTTCCCCCAACCCACCTTATTATTATTTTTTATATCATTTATACATGAACATACATAAACAGTAAATGTATAGTAAAAGTTGTGAATTTATAAAGCAAACATTCATAATATCATACAGGGGTCGCATACGTCAACCCTCCTTCAATACCTTGCATTGTCATGAGACATTTGTTACAAATTATGAAAGAATATTGTCAAAATCTTACTACTAACTATAGTCCTTATTGTACATTTGGTGTATTTTTCCCCCAACCCACCCTGTTATTAATTTTTAAATATATTTTTATTACAAAAGTTGTAAACTTAACAAAACAATCATGTACATGTGCAGAATTCCCACACAACACCCCTCTATCAACATGCCACACCTTGGTGGAACATTTGTTACAGATTATGAGATAACATCATCCAATTACTATCAGTTCCACAGCATACATTTGGCACATATTTTCCATACTGCCCCACCATCAACACCGTACATCTTTGGCATAGATGCAAGAATATTACATTATTACTGTTAACCACACTCCATAGGTCACTCCAGTTGTATTTTTCCCATGCTTCTCCACATTCCCACCACCCTACAATACTGATGTACATCTGCTCTAGCTCACAAAGGACACTCTTGCATCTGTACCCTTAACCACAATTCTCATCCACCTCTGGGTTTACTGTGCTATTCAATCCCTAGATTATTCTCTAGCTTTCTGTCAATTGGCATTTACATCCCTAGACTACCATTTTCAGCCACATCCCATTTATAAACCAGCTGTTACTCACTATAATGTGTTACCATCAACTGTACATTTCTACACTTTTATAGTAAAGCTAATTAAAACTTCTACATATATTAAATAACAGTAGTCCATCTCAGTCCTCCTCTTATCTCCTTTAAGAATCCACCATTTACCACCAGGTCTTTAAGATATTTTCCTACATTTTCTTATAGAATTTTATGGTTATTTCTTTTATATTTGTTTTTGATTCATTTTGAGTTAATTTTTGTATAGGGTGTGAGATAGGGGTCCTCTTTCCTTCTTTTGCTGTGGATATCCAATTTTCTCAGCACCATTTGTTGAATGGACTGTTCTCCTGAGCTGGATGGGTTTGACAAGCTAGCCAAAAATCACTTGACCATAGATGTGAGGGTCTGTCTTTTAACCATCAATTCGGTTCCATTGGTCTATATGTCTCTCTTTATGCCATTACCATGCTGTTTTTACCACTGTAGCTAGGTAATATGACTTAAAGTCCAGAAATGAGAGTCTTCCAACTTTGCCTTTCCTTTTTAGGATGTTTCTGGTTATTCAGGACCCCTTAGCCTTCCAAATAAATTTGATAATCATGTTTTCCACTTATTTAAAAAATGCTGGTGGAATTTTTATCAGGATTGCATTGAATCTGTATATCAATTTGAGTAGAATAGACTTTTTTTTTTTAGAAATGACATCTTAATAATATTTAGTCTTCTAATCCATGAGCATGGAATGTTCTTTCAATTATTTAGGTCTTTTTAAATTTCTTTTAACAATGAGTTGTAGTTTTCTGAATACAAGTGCTTTACATCATTGGTTGAGTTTATTCATAAATATTTGGGTTTTATCTGCCATATTTTATTTTCACTACTCTTTTGACACTTTCAGTTACTTTTACTGATATAATCTTCATTTCTAGACTCTCTTCCAAGCCTCTTTCTCCTGTCTTTTCTTTTTAGGCTGTGGCACACCCTTTAGTATTTCCTGCAAAGCTGGTCTCTTGGTTACAGATTCTCTCAGTTTCTGTTTATCTGTGAATATTCTAAACTTGCCCTCATTTTTGAAAGACAATCTTGCCAGATATAAGATTCTTGGCTGGAAGTTTTTCTCTTGCACTATCTTAAATATATCATACCCGTCTTCTTGCGTCCATGGTTTCTGATGAGAGATCGGTACTTAATCTTATTGGGTATCCTTTATATGTTATGCATTGCTTTTCTCTTGCTGCTCTCAGAATTCTCTCTTTGTCTTGGGTATTTGACATTCTGATTAGTATGTGTCTCAGAGTTGGTCTATTCAGATATTTTCAGATGGGAGTACGTCATGCTTCTTGGACATGGATATCTATGTCCTTCAATAGGGTTGGGAAATTTTCTACCATTATTTCTTCAAATATTCCTTCTGTCCCTTTTCCCTTTTCTCCTCCTTCTGGGATACCCATGACACATATGTTTGACACGTCTCTTGCTGTCCTTTATTTCCCTGAGACCTTGTTCAAGATTTTCCAATCTTTTCTTCATCTGTTCTTTTGTATGTTCACTTTCAGAGGCCATTTACTCAAGCTCACCAATCCTTTCTTTGGCCTCCTCAAATCTGCTATTATGATTCCAGTGTATTTTTAATTTCATTTATTGCACCTTTCATTCCCATAAGATCTGCTATTTTTCTATATATACTTTCAAATTCTTCTTAGTGCTCATCCAATGTCTTAATATCCTTAATTTCTTTAGCGATCTCATTGAATTTATTAAGGAGATTTGTTTGAATATCTATAATTAGTTGTCTCAACTCCTTTATGTCATCTGGAGACTTATCTTGTTCCTTTAACTGGCCATATCTTCCTGTTTCTTGGTGTGGATTGTAATTTTTTGTTAATGTCTTAGCATCTGGCTTACTAGAGTATTTATTCTGGGTACAGTTTTTCTCTTTAGTTTAGGGTTTCCTGCCCTTTCTCCCTTGCTGGTTGTGTAGTAGGAGTCAAGGATGTAGTTGGTGCTATAAGCTGTGGAGGCTCTAGCTACCCTCATTGTCCCAAGGACCAATGAAGCTTCTCCCAACTTTCTCCTTTGCCATGGGTAGGGACAGAGCCACAGCTGTGTGGAATAATCCAACTCATGCAGGTCTAGACTGTAGTTGCCCAGAGAAATTCATGAATCTTCATGCCCCTTTCTCCCCTGCCTGGAGCAGGATGGAGCTGCAGGTGTGGGCAGCAATCAATGCAGTGCAGGTCCAGGATGACCACAGTTGCCCCAGCAGATTTATGATTATTCAGTCTGAGCCAGCTAAATGTACCTGCAGTTACCTGAATAGGCTGGTGCAGGGCCCGTCAGCTTCCTCCCTGCTAGAGGTGGGGCTGAAGCCTAGGCTAGGGCTGCAGGCCAATCTGGGTGGAAGAAACCGGTCTCCACCATCACTGTGATTTTCAGTCAGCCCGACTTCCCCTCATGTCAGGCGCGGAGTTAAGATGGTGGCTACAGGCCTCTTTCTGTCTTGGGCAGGATCAAACTTAATCTGTTTTTAGGATTATACTTTAGCCCACTGAATTTACTAATCAGTAGCTGAAGTTGGTGCCCAACTGTCTCTTCCTCCCCTGTTTTGGGAAGTGGAGCTTCCAATTCCAGCTGCAGAATAACTCCCGAGGCGGCTTGTGCCTCCAGTGGAGGATGGGCACTGGCCTCAGTGGCATGGAGTGCTCTATTATGAATCTTCTCTGCAGATGGGCAGTCTCCTCCTTCCATTCTTTCAAGGATGTTGTAGGATGCACTTCTGGTGTCTTGCAGCCCCCAAATAAGTGCTCTAGATAGCTGTGGGTGATCACCAACTGCCCCGTAGCAGGAGCTGATTCTCGGAGCTCTTTACTCTGCCGCCATCTTGCTGGTTGTCCGTGATTTCTTTTTTGACCCATTGGTTATTAAAGAGTATGGTTTAATTTCCATGAACTTTCCATTTCTTCTTCTGTTATTGATTTCTAGCTTCATGCCCTAATACTTGGTGCTTTAGGTAGTATTACTTGATACATTTTTAACACCACAGCACTTGGATAAAATATTTCTATGGCATACTTAGATAAATGGACAAGGCTCTTCACTGATGGAAGAGACCAGTCCTTGGGCACTGATAGCCTCAGACCTCAAGTGGTGCCCTGGGATTTAAAGGAGAGCAATATTTTACATGCCTCCATAATACCATTGTGGCAAACCAACTGGGAAGCTCTACTTTAGGAGGATGCACAGATTAATTAGACATCATATCTGTAGTCAGAGTGTTTGGTATTTTAGGCATAGGGAGATATCTTTGTAAAACAATAGTTTACAAGATGATATGAGGTAATAAAGCCCAGAAAAAATATTAGTATAATTCTGTGAATATTAAGAGAAGGAAAATATAATCCCAGTATTTCTGAAGTTCTTGGAAGATAATCCTCCCTTATTAGACCACTTTACTTGATTTCATGAAACCGTCAGACACATAAGGCCCATGAGCATCATATCTTCAGGCAATGAGAGTGGGAGTAAAAAAAAAAGGAATGAATTGTTCTGTGTATAGATTAATTCAACCTCCATTTTTATGCCCTCTTATTTCTACTCTAAAACTTACTGAATTTTTCTTAGTCCCAGACTGTGGATAAGCTTATCAAGTTAGCTGTCTCTGAACTATACCCCCTCCATAACATTCTAGGCTATGGTTTCTCTCATTGCTTCCTCAGTCACCATCTTCCAATCACCCTCTCTCTTTTCTTAATACCCTTTTTTTCATTCTCTTTATCTTTAGGGGTTATGTCTTTTTAGTTTCTTTTACATTAAATATTTTAGCCATTGCACTTTCTACTTCCTTCTCGTTCTACAATGACCTTTCCCCTTAAGTTGCTTATACAGAAGATTATTTTTTTTAGTACTAATTGGGGTCAAATAAAAATAAAGGAAGAGGAGGAAGATGTTTATAGGAAAGGATCATGTTCTAAAACATATTTTCATGGCACTTAGGACTTAGGAAGTACTTGAGAAATAATGAGGTCCAATGACAATAATAAAGGTGTACATTTTGAAGTGAATATTTTTTCTTATAATAGAAGTATTTGCATAGCGTGCATGCTGCTTATTGTTATATGAACTACCTTGTGGCCTGGTATATTACAGCATAGGTTTTGAATTGAAAATATTATTTAAAACATGTTGAATATAAAAAATGAAGAGAGTTTAATAATATAAGAGATCAATGTGAACAAGTCATGTTAAGGGTACATCCCTTTTCAACCGCCACAATAACTTGGACTCTATGTGGGACTTTCCAATTTTAATGTAGTTTTTAATCTACTCATAAGCAGATGAATAGATGACAGGTTGCATTTATAATAATCCCTATGGATAATGTTGCTTTCAGAGTTAATACAAGATAAAATTAAATTGTATATTTATTTTCTCAAATGTTAAGCAGTTTTAAAAGCAATATACATTGTTTTACAATTTCAATTATACTATATCTCAATGCATTGTTGCCTAGCATGTGACATAGCTCACAGGGAAATAACATTGCAGCCGAAGGGAGGTTGGAGTTTTGAGCTGGAGCCCGGGAAGTAAGCACACAAAGGAGCAGAGCAGCTGAGCCCAGAGAGAATCAAGCCCCTGGAAGAGAGGAACCCAGGAAGCCTGAACTCTTCATTGACAGCCATCTTGCTCCAACACGTGGCAACAGACTTTGGTCAGAGAAGTAACTTATGCTTTATGGCCTAGTAACTGTAAGCTTCTACCTCAAATAAATACCCTTTATAAAAGCCAATAGATTTCTGGTATTTTGCATCAGCACCCCTTTGGCTGACTAATATACTAGTTTAACATCTTTAAATGATTTGGTGAGACACATCATTCTTCTCTCTGGGTTATTTATATTGACCAGAACAAAATTATCTCTTATTATACATTTTGAACCAAAACATTCTTGCTACCCAAAAGTTGAACATTCATCTGGCCTTAGCTTCTATTTTTTCTCCAAAGGTAAAATTGAATATGCAGAAGAAATTTCTAATTTCCAGACCAAAGCTTGCTTTGCTTACTTCATGCTTAACTCCTATTAGACATAAACATAAATATTAAATATTTAATAAATAATTTAATTGTAGGGTTTGGTTACATTAAAATTAATGATGGAGTATAGCAGGGAAGTAAAGAGCAAAGATTCTGGAGGGAGGAATAGTGATTGTACTCGGGTGCCAGTTCTGTCACTTACTAGATCTGTGTGCTTGGGTCAGTTAGGTTCTCTGTATCTTAGTGTCCTCACTGTTAAAAGGGGCTGTTATACCTACCACATCGTTGTTGTGAAGCTTAAATGAATTAATATAAGTAAAATGTTTAGAACAGTGCCTCTGTCTATTGTTGGTCAACATTACTAATTTATTATAGTGACTATAATAATGTTATTAACTATAGACACCTTGTATATGTTATTTCACTTTGATCCTTCCAACAATTATGAAAGAGGAGGCATCATTGTGATATTGTAGATAAGGATACTAAAGCCCAGGAAGTTTCAATAATTTGTACCCGATCATCCAGTCAGCTCAAATCCAAGATTCTTTGCTTCCAAAGCCTTTGTTCTCTCCTCCAATATGCAGTCTTCCTTCATTTGCTCAGTTTTGTGATAATGAGGATCGTCAGTGAAAACTGATATTAGCAAAGGCATCTTATTATTACAAAGCATTTCAGCTGTGTACATATCCTAATTTCCTTCACAGCTAGCCCTACAGGTGAGTGAACTTTAGGATAAGATATGGGAGCTTGAAGGGCACTTTCCCTGACAAACTTAATTTCCATATACCCACTCTAGAGATAGAGGAAAAAGGTGTGTGTGTGTGTGGAGGGTGGAGCAAGGAATTATTTTAGGGGAAAGTAGGTCCAGTCAGGATGCTACAGTGGATGATTTGAGGCATGAAGGGGCAGTATGTGAAAGGATGTTGGGAGAAGGAAACAAACGGTGGGCAGGAATATGAGAAGGGAAGTTCTCAAACAAATTTCATCTGCTTCATAATGTGATTTAGGCCAAATATGTATTATCAGCAGGGATAGGAGAAGATGAAATGACTTTTTAAAATTGAAATAATTTCTATGCAAGAATATGTCATTTTACCCTCTTAGACTCAGCAATTAGAATTTATATTTAATCTGATTCATTCTTAAACCTGACTTTATGACTTCATATGCCAAGATGGACACAATTTTTTTTCTTTACCAGTGTCATATTAAAATATATTATTATAACACTCTCAATTAATAAAATGAGTAGTCTCTTCATAGATAATTTACTGAAGAATTTGTGTATTTAAAAAATATTAGAGCCTATTTTAAAGTATATGCCTTTATTCTTTAATACCCCATATTTAATAATTTTGAAACGTTAATTATCTGATGCCTAAATGCCTCTATGACTTGAGAAATACACAGTAATTTATGTACTGGGATGAGGTGGTTGGTGTTCTGTTGCATCCAGGTGGGGGACTCTAGAGATGCTGCCCACAGTTTTCACAGTTTTTCAAAGACTGCCTTATAGATTTGAGCTTTGTGAGTCTGGGGTTTTAGGGGGTCTTGCTCAGGACTTAGGAAGGAAAATTCTGTCAGGGCTGAGAATCTGTCCTCTGAGTTACATTCATTTTTTTACCACTGGCCTTGGGGAGAATTTATAGTTTGGGGAATTTTTGAAAAGAAGTAAGACTTGTGTTCTTCACTGTCAGGAATGAGTCTAGTATTTTGTCAGGAATAAGGGATTTACTCAAAGGCAGGGAGATAAGAATATGTGGTCATACTATACTTATGCATATCCATACTGATGTGTAATCTTATTGCAACAAAAGTTACATACTTAACTTTTACTATACTATAAACATTCTGTTAACATTTTATATGATTTCTCAGTACATAAATCAATTAATGACTTAGTACTCTAAAATTTATTTCATATGTGGTTTCTGAAACCTTACTGTATTAAAAATGGTGGTTTTCATTTTCCAATATAAGGGAACAAGGCTCCCTGGAGAAATGGCTGATTCTAGGATTGAGAAAAGGAAATATGAAAGATAAGCCTGGAGCATCTTGCAGTACCAGAATGGAAGGGATCAGCAAACAAAAGGATGGGGGCTTATCAAAGGGACATAGGAATCAACCTGAAGGACCTCCGAATAGCCAAATTTGTAACAATTTAAGCACAAAATAAATAGTATGGTATTGGATTATAACTCAAAGTATAAACTCATGAATCAATAGTGACATAAATATAAATAGGTGATTAAATAAATAGGGGAGAAGGAACAAATCTTCATTACAGAAGAATTCCAAAATAACATTGGACCATCTATCCATATCAATGTTGTTTTACAATACTATTTTATTTAGCACATTCACCTTTGACATTTAAGCTTTTTCTCTATTTCTTGTTATTGTAAAATTATTGCTACTAAAATATCTTTGCACATACATCCTTAGTCATCTATTTTTGCATCAGGATTCTGTGGTTCTAAGTAGCAGAAACTCAGGCAACTTAGTAAAAAGCATAACAATGTGTTGGAAGGAAATGAGTAAACTCATACAATTTAAGAAAAATTTGAAGCACTAGGTCTTCTAAGGAAGAGACACCAAGATAGTTTCTAGGATCTAGGCAAAAGGAATTAGAAGATAGGGTTTTACTCTTGGGATGACTGTGTCTGTTGTTTCTCAGTCTTTAGATCAATCAGCTCAATATTTGTAGCCCTTGGGCAATTTGATGTAATTATGAATTCCAAAAATATAATTGGATCATGCTTGTAAACTGATCTGTTAATCTGGGCATGATTGGTGAGTGGGGGAAGAAAATAAAAAAGGCATCACAAAGAACAGAGTTGCAGCAGTTTTTGAGAAGCAGTTTTGATGTTGGAGTTTTGATATTGGAGAGAAGGCGCCAGGAGAAGAGAAGCGAGCCGTTTGCCTGATAGTCTACAGCTGACCTTTTTGGAGGAGTCAGAGGAGCTAAGCCTGGAGAGAACGCAGCCCCAGGAAGAGGGGAACCCAAGAAGCCTGAACCCTTGCAAGCGTCGGCAGCTGTCTTGCTCCAACACGTGGCAATGGACTTCGGTGACAGAAGAAACTTACGCTTTATGGCCTGGTAACTGTGAACTTCTATCCCAAATAAACACCCTTTATAAAGACCAAATCATTCTGATATTTCGCATTAGTGCCCCTTTGCCTGACTAATACATGTGGTGACTATCTTTGTACTTAGGAAATGTACATGGCAGTATTAAGTGCTAAAGGAGCATGAGATATACAACCTTCACTCAAGTGTTCAGAAAATGTATTGATAAATAGACAGAGGGAGATATATGGATTACACAAAAGAATACAGCAAATGTGGCAAATATTAAAATTGGTGGATCTGTGTATGCGGAGGGAGTAGGGGTATGTTGGGGTTCTCTGCATGCCTTTGCTACATTACTGTAGCATAGCTTCCTCTAAATTTAATTTCTATGTCCAGCAGTATATACATGTAAAATTTTATATTCATTGCAGAACTGATCTCAAGAAAAGATATACAAGTTATATTCCCTCTATAAATGAATGTCTCCATATTTCCATATATTCACCAATGTGTGGTACCGTATCTGTCAACAGGAGAGTTGATAAAATATTTCTATTTTAATGAGAATGTCTTTGATTGATAAATTGAAAGATTTAATATGTTTTTTGGCCATTTACAGTTCTTCTTTTGTGAAATGCTTGCACGTGTGCTTTGTTCGTTTTTTTACCTATGTGGTTTATAAATGTTTACTGAATAAGGATTTTAACCTTTGTGAATATTTTTAGCAGTTTTCTATTCTTTCAATTTAGTTTATGATGATGTTTACCATAGAAGATTTTAATTTTGTCAAATGATCACTCTTTTTTTTGGGGGGGGGGGATATTTTTGTATTTTCATAGACAATTCTTTCCCATTCAAAGATACTTGAAGTAATCACAAAATTTTTCTTCTAGTATGTTTATGGCCTTATATTTTACATTCATATCTTTGATATATCTGGAATTTATTTTGA
>JAQZBX010046871.1:0-20648 GCA_029593785.1 Cabassous unicinctus | reverse complement strand
TGTGTCTCTCACTATCTCTCCTCTGTGTCTCTTTTTGTTGCATCATCTTATTGTGCCAGCTCTCCGCACCGTGTAGGCCAGCTCGCTTTCACCAGGAGGCCCCGGGAATCGAACCTGGGACCTGGCAGAGGTTTATTCTGAGTTCATTTTTTCTATTTTAAGATTTCATTTCTAAACCCTCTCTTTTATTCCCAATCCTCCCTTTTTTCTAAATTGCTAACAGAAGTGATCTGTAATTTATGTGGATAATTGAGAAATTTTTCAATGTTTCTTTAAAATTCACGATTGTGCTTTTTTTATAAATTTGAATTATACTCAAATCAATATTTTTTCCCATTAAATTTTAAGCATTTTATTTAGAAATACTTTCAAACTTACAGGAAAATTACAAAAATAATATAAACCCTATATAGAGAACTCTACAGTCTCCCTATGCCCCCAGATACCCAGATCTACCAATTTTAACATTTTGCCATATTTGCCATATCATTCTATCTTCAGTCCATGAATCTGTCAGTCTGTCTGTCTGCCTGTTTCTTTATCAACCCATTTTCTGAATACTTGAGTGTAAGTTGTATACATAATGTTCCTTGAATATTTAATACTATCATATATGTTTCCTAAGAACAAAGATATTCACTTATGTAACCACCTTAAATGCAGTTATCAAGTTCAAGAAATTTAACATTGAGATAAAGCTAACAGTTTATATTCCAATCTTGCTTGCTTTGATACCAACTTAACTACAATAATACACATGAACTATATTCCTCTACCCTTCCGTCCCCCACCTTTATGTGGTTCTTGTCACAAATTTCATGTTTATACATTATGAGTCAAAAACCACTGATTTCTCATTATACTTTATGCATTTACCTTTTAGATCTTGTAGGAGATAAAAAAAGGAGTTACAAGACAATAATATGAAAGTACTGACATTTATATTTATTCCTGTCATTTATGTTAACAGAGATCTTTATTTCTTCAAGTGGCTTTGAGCTATTGTTTATTGTACTTTACTTTCAACATGCAGAACTCACTTTAGCATCTCTTGTAGGGCTGTTTTAGTGGTAAAAACTCCCTCAGCTTTTTTTATATGGGACTGTCATAATCTCTCCCTGATTTCTGAAAGAGAATTTTGCCAGATATAGAATTCTAGTTGGCAATTTTATTTTCCTTTCAGCCCCTGAAATATGTCATCCCACTTTTTCTTGTCTCCATGGTTCCAAAGAGAAATTGGCACTAAAATTTTTTTTGAGGTTCTCTTGTACTTGACATGTTGTTTCTCTCTTGCATCTTTCAGAATTCTCTATCTTTGGCATTTGACCATTTGAGTACACTATGCCATGGTGTGAGTCTCTTTGGGCTTATCCTGTTTGGAATTTGTTAAGTACCTTGGACATGTGTATTCAAATCTTTCATTAAATTTGGTAACTTTTCAGCCATTATTTCTTTGAATATTTTCTCTGCCCCTTTTTCTTTTTCTTCTCTTCTGGTACTCCCACAATGTAAACATTGGTACATTTGATGATGTCCCATATGTTTCTCAGGCTCTGTTCACTTTTTTCATTCTTTTTCCCTTCTGTTCTTCAGACTGGATGATTTCAATCATTTATCTTCAGGTTCATTAAATCTTTCTTCTGCCAGCTGTAATCTGCTGTTGGAGGCCTCTAGAGAATTTTTGTTTTCCATAACTGTGGTTTTCAGCTCTGTTTCTTTCCTTGTCATAATTTCCATCTCTCTATTGATATTCTCTTTGTGTTCATTTATCATTTCCTCATTTCCTTTAGTTCTTGTCCATGTTTTCCTTTAGCTCTTTGAGAATATTCAGGACCATTTTTGTAAAGTCTTTCTCTGGTATGTCCCAGGTCTGGTCCTCTTCATCGATAGTTTCTAATGCTTTAATTTTCTCCTTTGCCTGGTCCACTGCTTCTTTCTTTGTATGTTTTGAAAACTTTTGTTGATACCTGGATATTTTGATACTTTAACATGTTATCACTAGAACTTAAACTCTGAAATGTCTATACTGTAACCTTGGATCCATTTGATGTTATGACAGAGCTTTCCTTGAATGCCAAGAGCTAACACACACACACACACACACACACAAAAGAAAACACTTTTCCCAGTTATTGCAGATTTTTGTCCTATGGGAATGCTCTCTCCTTCAGGGGTTACATAAACAAAGCTTTTAGAGAATAGCTCCAGACTATAGCTGCCTCCCTGACCCTTTAGGCAGTTATGTCTTATCTTGGGCATGCAGGTGTGGCCCTGGGCATTCTCCTGTTTGCACAGATACCAATGTCCCCCCTTTCCCAGAAAACTGTTTCATCAGGGTCCCAGGCACTGCACTGTATGGCTTTCAGCCAGCAATCCCTTGTCCTAGAGACCCACTTGACTTGGAGAGCCACCTTCTGCATACAAGGCATATTCTGGGACAAGGAGTCCCTCAAACCACCAACAGGCAGATTAGGCCAGACATATGTGATCCCAGTATGTACACAAGGGTTACTCTGTTCCCTCCAGAACAAGGAACAGGGATCTGCAATGGAAGTGTGACTTGGCTCTGCATTAACCCAGCAAAAGGTGGGGAGGGGCAAGCCAGGGCATCAGAAGATCCTACTTCTTTGAGTGGCCTTTTACTTATTTCAACAGTTACTCTGTTACTGCACTTCTTAAACTGTTTTCTGGAGTTTTGAGAAAGATATTTGTGCCAGTTCTTGCTGGTTGTTTAGAGTTTCTGTGGAGCAACAGAACCCTGAAGCTCTCACGCTGCCATCTTGATCTGGGAGAGGCCTCCCAATTCAATAAATGTTTCGCTTGAAAGGGCTGGATGATTGTATTATGTTCTTTTAACATAGATACAGATAACCATAATAGAGACACAGATTGTATCAGAATGCCTCAGAAAATCAGAGGGGGCAGACTTACCCTCAGCCTACTCCCCTACCTCCTGCTAATGTGGTCAAAGAGCATTCCATAGAGATACATTTAAGCTGGACTTTATATGAGAATTTGAATTTAAGTGGGAATGGCAAAACACCTAGAAAAATTTGAACAAAGTTACAGAGGTATAAATGGGAAAATTTAAATGCAAGTAATCTAATTCAATAGAGAGATTTTCTTAGCATTAGCTTCATGCCCTGACCAACTTGGTGGCATTAATTTCAACCAGAAGAGGGTACATTTTTCATTAGGAATCTAATGGTTAGAATGTTAAAATTATGATTCTGTATGACAATTCTGGCAGCATCAGAAGTCCAGAGACATAGGAATCATTTCAAAGGCTTTTTGGTTATCTGGATATGAATGATAACAACTTGGATTAGAATGGAAAGAATGAAAAATGATATAGAGAATGTGATAAATGGAGTATAAAATGATATATTCTTTCAAGAAATTTCCTAAGTTTTGAATACATATTGCTTTGGTTCTCTAAATTTGGCATAGATAATAGGCACCTTGGGATTTAAAAAAGAAAAAAAAAGGTCCCACTACCTTGGTATTGTTTCTGAAGGCCTGGAGTGGGGCTTGTGATTTGATGTTTTAAACAAATGTCTCATTTGTTTATGATTCAGGTGGTGCATGTATCACAATTAGAGAAGTATGAAGTTACTAGATTTCGCAGAAAGGAAAGGAAAGTGAGAGGCAGGCAGGAAGATCAAACAATTATAATGCATAATTAACTGTTAATTGTTTTCTGATTTTAAGCTTTATTCACTAGACATTTGTTAATTTATTTTGGAATAAAGAGCACTCACCAAAAATTTTTGAAATGGAAGAGTAATGAGGGAACACTTCGCAATTAAGATATATTATAGCAATTGTAAAGATGTCCAGCAAATGTGGAGATGATGTCCTAGAGCTCCAGCTGAGTCAAATATGCAAATGTTATTGTCAAAATCATAGAATTACATGGAAAAGGGTAGAAAGGAAGAATAAAATGAATAGCCATATCCCCAAAAGTGGAGACAGGAGAAGGAAGGTCAAGAGCAAAATACTCTAAACAGGAGTTTTCAGGCAGTTTTCATCAGGATGGTCCCCATATCAGGAGAGTTAGAGGAGTTTTACTATTCAGGGTAGTCTACTATGCTTATTTCTATTACAAAAGATCTAAGCTATTTGCTAACCATATTTCCCATATTTCCCTTACTAGGACTATCCTCTTATTAAAATGCTGCATTAAATAAGGAGAACAATAACTTACTGTTGATATGAGCTTCTGTGAGTGTTAATAATTATCATATTATCTTCTCTCTTTTCACTAATGAAATGGCATAAACTATTAGGCACATACACAGCTACTATACAGTGTCATCCAGTCAGCTGCAAAATTTCAATATGAAAAAAATCATTTTGTGAACTATTAAAATCCAATAAATCATTTGAAGATCAAAAACTTTTGTTCAGTCAAACATAAAAGTTAATGAAATTATTTAAATACATTCAGTTCAAGAACAGTTTAAAAATCTCTTGTATACTCTGACTTAGCAACCTGGAGTACATTTAAGCAAAAAATTATATATTATACATGCAGAAAATAAGAGGTTAATAATGATTGTCAGTGAAAACTGAACTTAGCTTAGTAAGTGCAATAGGATTAGACTTTGCATTTAGAAAAAGGTGATATTACTTCCAAACTGGAGAGCCTATTATGTCTGCATCTCCTCAGATTTTTGCATTGCCTCGAGCAATTTGGGATGGAGCCAGATACAACATATTTTATTTCAGCAAATCACTTCTCCTTGTTGTTCATTTTAAGGATATATTGAAAGGTGCTTTCAAGTCTGAAAATATCAACTGATCACACAGCAATGATAACCCTTTCAGGAGACTTTATGTAAACTACAGCGTTTTCTTTAACAAATTATCTAAAGAATAATAATAAGCATTAACTACTCTACTACCACATTTAAAACTGAAGTTTACCTAACCCATGAAAAATATCATATGCTTTAAATCAAGGGTTCTTAACCTTATTTGTTCCACGGACCCCTTTGCCAGTCAGGTGAAAACCACGGACCCCTTACTAAGCCCACACTATACCGTGTGTTACTTAATAAATATATCACACCCTCACCAACACGTCCCCACAAGAGCAATGTTTTTTTGAATTTCAATTCAAGCTCACGGACCCCTTAAGAATCCCTGCTTTAAATTTTCCCTAAAAAGAAATCTAATGCTACTTTCTATGGAAGGGGTGGGCAAACTTTTCCTGTAAATGGCCAGAGGATAAGTATTTTCTGTTTTGCAGGGTTATAAGATATCTATCCCAACTACTGAGGCTGCCATTATAGTGTAAAAGCAGCAATAGAGAATATGTAAAATATGCAAATGAATAAAACTTTGTTTACAAAAATAGTCAGTGGGCCAGATTGGCCTGCAAGCTATAGTTTACCAACCTCTGTTTTATGAGCTTACTTTAAACATGTCAATAAATTCTGTGAATATGTTTGCAATTTAACATATAGAATTATGCCCCATACCTTTAGCTGCAGTATCGTAACAGTCACTTGACATAATTCAAGTTATAATAGTGGCCAGTTTTGAGACTTTCATTACAGGAATAAAAAACATTTTTAGAGTTGGCAGTAATTTAGAAATTCTTGAAAAATTCTCTAAGATTTAGGGTATTCTTTGATAGGTTATTTATTCTAGTAAATAACAATGGAATTTATTTTACCACCACAATAAGTATTTGGAAAAAATACCATTTATTGAAATGCCCTATCCTGTTCCCCTCCTTGGGGCTCCTCACATACACATACAATTTGTTTGCCTGACAAACTATTTATCCTTCAAATTGCTCTTTCTGTAAATCTCTCCTCAGACTAAGTGAAACCCCACGTAAGTGCATTGATCTATTTGCATTTATTAAGCCACATTGTAATTCATTTCTTGTGTGTCAATGACTAGAGCCTAGAAAGGAAAGAATGGCATTGTGGGTGGGCAGGGGCCAGATCGGAAAGGCTTTGTGCTATAGTAGAGGGTCTTTATTAAACTAAGACCAATGGAAGCCATTGGAGAGACTCAAACATGGAAGGTACAGATCTGATCTTTTAAGTGATACTTCTGAGGCATGGAGAGTGTGTTCTAGAGGGATGAGATAAAGATGGGAAAATTGATAGGAAGCTATTTAGCAATCCAGGGAAAGATGATGGTAGTTTGAACCAGGATGGTAGCAAGCAAGGCAGAGAAGTATTCAAATTCAGATTTTATTTTGGAGGTATATTGAAAGACTTATATTTAGGGAAAGCATATATAAAGTGCGTATGTGAACTTTATTTTAAAAAATAATTAAAGAATTACATTATTTTTATTGCTAAAACAACCACAAATTTATTGATAGTTTTTGCAGATATATCAACTGTGTTAATGATAAGGTAGCTGGGACATTTGCCAGACCAATTGACAAACCTGAAGCATTGGCATGTCTGATATTTGTTCAGTGAAACCAGGATGGGTCTGTTATATCCATAATGTAGGAAAAGATGTAAAAACCTTGTTCTAGGTTGTTGCTGGTGTTCTCATATAAAAAACCATAGCTATGAAAAATGTGTTGGATATTCAGTTGAGGTTGAATTAAACACGAAAGTCAGTTCTAGGCACTTGAATTGCAATCATTTTTTTCAAAATGCTGTCAAAGGTATACTGAACCCTACTGCTATCATCACAACGTGGTAAAGGTAAATGAGAGGCTTTTACACGCACCATAGCTTCCTTCCCCATAACATGATCCAAAGGATAGATACTGATGAGCAAAAGCTCTTATATTACAACTAACTGTCCCTTGGGTCAGGAGCATAATTCTTATATTCACCCTTTTACTTCAGTTGATGGTCGCACCCTTCTAGTTAGCTCCCTTTAATCCAATAAAATTAAATAAGATTTAGAATACATTCAGCTTATATTCAAAGCATTATCTTAGGCAAAGAGAATAGTGAGATGAGTAAGACACAGTCCTGGAACTTAAGGAGCAGACAATCTAGTGAAAAAGACAGCATATTCACAATAATTATAATGCAGCATTTTAAGTGTAGTGGATGAAACAATTAATTCTAAATGGTGAATGAGACATCTGTTCAGAGGTGAGCCTTTAAGGGTGAAAAGATTTTTACATTGGCATCAAAGAGCTGAAAGGTTATTCCTGGTAGAGAGAATAGCAAATTGAGGAAAATACTCAAGTATTTTCACTGAATTGCCCTATCTTTGATGACATTTGTAGAAATATTTAGTTTCTAGGGAGGGGAACTCTTGAGAAGCCTAATAACTCCTTTGCATTCCCATTCCCAGTCAAATAAAAAATGTTGGCTCTGCACACTACAATCCGTGCATTGATGAGAGCAAAATAATACCTACTTGTGTGCAGCACTATCCTTGGTACTCACAATGCTTCTTGACACGTGTGTATATGCCAGAGCACATTCATTCATTCATCATAAATATGTATTGGATTGCTGTTGTATTGTTGTATGCTGAGAAATTTGCATGGCTAGGTCTGTAGACATAATCTCTGTCTTGTAGAAACCTACAGTGCAATAGGAAATTATTTTATTTTCCTTGTTTTTTTTTTTCACTTTTAAGTCAAAGCTATTTAAATAGTTGTTCACTTGCAAAAGATTCATATAGTTCCAAGAAAGATGCAACTTTTTGCCACTAAGGTATATTAATCAAAATAGTTAGCTATTGAAGTTTTAAGATGAAAGGCAAAGGAAACAGACTTATTATACATCTATTTCCAAGGAAATTTAACGAGAAACAGTGTTTAACACCAATCCTTATATTTAAAAATACTACTAGCAAGTGTCAAGTGGGAACCTGACAAAAATAGTCCCAGCTACAGAATAACATCTCCACATTGCCCGTTTTTTTTTTCCTTAACAGCTCCTTAATTAAAATGTTAAAACATCTTGAGACATCTGACTCTCCTGTTTGTTTTGTTAGAAGAGACTATGAAAACCACTGTTGACACACTGACAGTCTGTTGACTACTTTAACTTCCAGGGTGTTTGGAAGACCGTTCCTGCAGTATTACACTTGAAAAGAGTTCAAAATGATTGTAAGCGTCTTTAGATGGTGATACTGAAAAAGCATAGGTTAAAATTGTGCTTCTAAATTTCCCCAGTGAATCTGTTAACAGCACTATCCCTTCCTGTAGACACTTAGAAATTAATTACCGCATCCACACTTTTATTCCTTAGGACTCTACCTAGGGAATCAGGCAAAATTTTGGAGAATTTTTTTTTAAGAACGACTCATTAAGTTTAGAGTTGTACAAGTGTAAAGTATCAAACATGGCTGTTATCAGTATTATTTTTTCCTCTTTAAACACTTTTTAAAAAATGAACAAGAAATGTAGATGCTATTCAAATTATATCCTTTTTTGGAATGGGGAATGGGGAGAGAATCTCCTCCTATGACTTTATGCAGGTAGTATTTTCACCTCTTAGCTTCTTCAGGTGGTTCTATCTTTAGTAGAACCTTTAGGGGTTTTTAGAGGTCACTTGGTCTTCAAATGTATTCCTAACGGAAGGTGGTGCTCAGGATATGCTGGTGTGGGATAGCTCGTCCTGAAAACCTGATTACCCAAGCTAAAGCAAACTCAGTAAAATGGGCATATGGTTCAGTAGAGATGAGCTTCTCAGGACAATCAAACCCTTTGGGAAATGGAATGAGAGATGCTCACAGATCGGGAGAAATCATCCAGAACACAGGATCAGGAAACCTGTTTTTCTCCTTATTAGCCAAGGGAACTAGACAATTCAGTTTTGAGATTTTCTGGCCTTCCTAGTTCTCAACTATAAAAATGAGAATACTGCCTTCACAAGCTAATGCCTGTGACACTGGTTTGAAATAATGTCCTATTAAAATGTGAGACCTTCTGGTTTAGGCTATATTGTCTCTGAGGCCATGCCCCGAACCTCTTGAAGTTCTAGAAATCCATTTCTGAGGTGGTATATGTCTTCCATATGTTGTGTTTGAATCTTTCATCCTCTCTCAATGGGGGAACTAAATCATCCATTTAGTGTAATGAATTAATTCTAGGAAGGTATGAGTTAAGACTCATCCTTAGCAGAATTGAGAAAATAGTCACTCAAATCCTCTTTTCCATTCTGGGCTTCAGATGAGCGCTCCTGCTGAGAAAGCTGTGTGATACTAAATTACTCTTTCTCTCTGAATGGGAAAGTTTACGGAAACCAAACCACCAAGTGAAAATTTAAATATTTTATTTTATATTCCCTTGTTTTAGAATATATTCAGAATGTCATTGTTAACTTTTTTTCTGTGAATACCATGCTAAGAATATAAGTTAAGTTTTCTATTGTGCATCCCACTGTGCAGTCGGTGTTGTGTTGAGGACCAGAAAAGAACTGCAAATGTTGTTAAAAAGATATGTTACAATAATTAGCATAGAACCAAGAACTTTTAATAATCTCTAAAAACTACTTTTACGATAGCGATGAAGATGAAGGAGGGCAGAGGTCTAAAACACTAGCAATTATCACATAAAAAGACAACCAGCTATAGAATTATTTTACATTCCCAAATTATTTCCTAATAAACTGAGCAAATAAACTGATTCACAGCTTCATGACATGAATCCAAAATTTTATTTTTACTTTGCTAAGAAATTTTCAGCATTCCTTCTCAGTTTATCAAGCCATTTTGTTGTAAATGTTGGCCAATATAAAGAAAAATGTCTAAATATCTACTAGTGTTTTTATGTTTACTAAACATTGTCCATATTGTCCATAGATCATGTATTCATGTGTGTATATGTGTGTTGCTTCCACGTAGAGATAATTTCAATAATGTATAGGAAAAATCATGAAAAATGAGGATCAGAAAACAAGCAGTGACAGCCCATGGTTGTGAAAAGCACTTGGCATTTATTCTCACATCCTTTCCACATACATATCCATCTTCAAATTTTGAGGAATTTTATGACAGTATAGGGTCAAAGAGAAGCAATAGTTTAAAAGATGCCCAGAGAAAAACCAAATAAAATTGTTAGGAAATAGTTCTGAAAAAAATCTTGACCTGGAACATGTTATAATATGGTGCTTCTCAAAGTTTGGTCTAGGAAGCAGCAGTATAAGCCTCACTGCCTCAGTGAGGAACTTGTCAGAAATGTAACCCCCCCACACACACACACACACCCTATATCCCTTATGCCTCTCCCACCTCCCCAGGGTAGATGTACTAAACTACTGAGTCAGAAACTATGGGGGTGGGCCCAGCAATCTGTCTTCTACAAGTCCTCCCGGTACCTATGATATGGACTCAAGTTTTAGAAGCACTCTTCTGGTACAGTGTCTCACCCTGTCACTTCAGGTATCCAGTCTTTCTGGTTCAATACGCATTTTAAATGCCACATTTTGATGATAATCTAGAAAAGTGAGAAACAACTCCAGATTCACATGGAAAGCCAGTGTTTTGGTGGCAACAGTAGTTGCATGGGGAGAATGCCTCACGGGACACCTTGTTCACGTAGCCCGCTGGGATCACGAGCAGCTGTGTGACCAAAATATGGGGACTGAGAGATGTTCACAGCTGTCCCTTACAGTCACTTAACTCAGAAGTCTCATGGCATTCGCAGGTCTAAATAAGGTATATGAAATGGGATGTTGTCTAAAGCACCAAACACTGCTATAGATTCAGTCAGTAAATTTCAGCATTAGGAAGTGCATATTCAATTTTGGGTTCTTTGAAATAGTTTCCTTAAAAATATCCATGTCCTTGTTTCTGCTCTTCAAGCATCACTTTAAAAAGTTTATCATTTTCTCCCCCTGACAGTAGGTAACAACAAATGGTAGCCACTATGTGGCAAATGCTCCCAGCATACATCCAGTGGAAATCCTGTTCAGGGAATGGAGTTCTACTTACATCAATCTGCACCACAAGGTGGTATACACGTGTGAACTCTTCCTCTATAAGCTGTACAGAAGCAATCCCCATACATTAGAAAGTGAGAACTAAATAAATTACTGAAAGGACTAAGATGATTGAAAACATAGAGTCCTATATTCAGCAGATTTTTTTTGATTAGGGACATTTGGCCAGGATATTTACAAAAAAATATATAGATTTTTTAAAAGTAGACTATTACCTAACATGTTCTTTGATTGACAATATCTAATTCACAGGTTAATGGGTATTGTTCATGTTAATTGGATTCAGAAAGGGCTTTCTCTTGCCAATGACCAGTCAATTAATATGGATGCATGTTGCAATGTGTTCTGATGACATGTAGATTGTTTCAGAATTTCAATATATGTGGAAGTATTTTGAAGAAGTTAGGAACTTGAATTGGAAAAACGACCAGAGAATTAATGTGTGGATTACTCTGAGAGTCAAACATCAAGGGGCTAGGTATGTGCCCAAAAGGTTTGAAAGCAGGTACTCAAACACACATATGCACACCAATGTTCATAGCAGCATTGTTCACAATTCCCAAAAGATGAAAGCAACCAAAGGGTCCATCAATTGATGAGTGGATAAATTAAATGTGGTATATATACACAACGGGATATTATTCAGACATAAAAAAGAATGAAGATCTGATCCATGTGACAACATGGATGAACCTTTTGTGTCTGGCTAATTTCACAAAAGGAAAAATACTGTATGATCTCACTAATATGAAACAATTAGAATAAGAAAAATTGTAGAGTCAGAAACTAGAATATAGATTACAAAGAGTCAGGGTGAGAGTAGGGAATAGGGAGTTAATGCTTAAATTTTAGTTTTTTTGGGGGGATGACATTAAAGTTTTAGTAATGGATGATAGCACAACACTGTGAACATAATTAACAGTACTGAAATATATATTTGAATGTGGTTAAAAGGAGAAATTTTGGTTTTATATATGTCAATAGAATTTTTTAAAAAGTAAGACTGTACAACACAATGAACCCTGTTGTAAACGATAGCCCATAGTTAATAGCACAATTATAACATTCTTTCAGCAATTGTAACAAATGTACCACACTAATGCATGATGTTAATAATAGGGGAAGGCAGGTGGATATGATAACTCTATTTACTGAATGATTTTTCTGTAAACCTACAACTTCTCTAATTAAAAAAAAAACAAAAACATGTTTGCATTTTAGGCAAGATTGATAGGCCCTTTGTCATAAAAGACGATAAAATTAATCTTTGTATTGGTCTTCACTTTTCTCTTTCCCATTTATTGATTTGGGTTAGTATTTATTTTTACATTGCTGAAGTTTAAATACTTTTATTCTTTTTGAGAAAATCCAAACCAAAATTCCAACAGTTGTTAAGATGTTAAGTCTTAGATCATATTGAAATGTATTAAATGTTTGCCACCAAAAACAAAAAACAGCAACAATAAAAAACAAGCTTTGTTAACAACAAAAAAGTATAAAATCACATTTCACATTAACATATTAATGGATATTTTCCATTTTACAGAAAAAAAGACAAAGTGAATCTGTTTTAATGTGATATACTTTTAAAAATAACAATTGTTTCATTTTTACTGTACTATTTTAGTACTTTAGTATTTTAGATACTGGACATTTTCCAGCATGAAATTATAAGTGTAATATGCTTTTGACCTAGAAATTATAGCACTAATAAGATTTACATCTGTTTATTTTCACTGAAATGTGAGCATTTTGACAGAAACACAGTTGATAAGGTTTTTTTTAAAAGATGACATTCTGAACATATTAAAAGATGTTAAAAAAAAATATATATATATATATAAAGGACAGTAAGGATGGAAACACTTTTCCATTGCTGAAAGTATTCAGAAGTAATTTCTAAATAAAGTTATTAGGGTGGGGAGAAAGCTCTACCGCCACTCTCCCCAATTCCTCTCAATAATAAAACTTTTTCTCTCCTTATTTTGACAATATGAACCTATTGGCTTTAACCTCTTTCTGGTCCCAAAGTGAAAGCTATTGTTTTTAAACGTGCTAAGGAAGTGTACATACTTAGGGGAGAAATAAAACAACATGCATTTGATTTTGTGGTGCCAAGCTTGCATTTGCCTCCGGCTTTGCCATTTCTAAAAGAGCTTAAGCTTTTTCATCTTAACTCTGATGCACCATCTTAATTTAAAATGTATGAAGTTTGCCCCGATGTGCTGTTGCATCAGTTTCTGGTATCAACAAAATCAAAGCTCCGAAGCTTCTCAGAGGCAAAGGGATGAATTGTGAATACCAGGTGAATTTTCCAAGTCAACATCCAACAAAATAAAAAAAGACAAGATAGCTTTGTCTGAAGGAAAAGCAGTCTAGCGTAAGAAAGGAGAATGTTTGATTTCTGGTATTCTTGGCAGTAGTGTTAGGTACTGGGCCATAATTATTATTCTGTTTTTCATTGCTTGGGGCAAGAGAGAATGCGAGAAATTGTGGTCTAACAGAGTGAGAGAGCGAATGGGTGAAGGAGATATAGCAGTTTGGCTAGGGAGCATTAACTGTTAACTTTGGGTTAGAGACCATGAATTTAAGTTGAGACCTGTCAGCAAGGTTGTGGTTCTTTCTGAAGACATATGAAAATGAAATTTTCTGGGTCTCAGTTTCTTTCCAGTTGGTCTTATAAAGGGTTATGATTTTAAGAAGGGCTGATTTTAGGAAAGATTGGTTTGAAGAAGGGTTGGTTTTAACAAGGGTTGATTTTTAACAAGAGTTACAGTTAAGCCATGGAATTGAGGCTGGGTAAGGAAGGGAGTGAGGTCACCTTTCTCACCAAAAAAATGGTGGTAGAGTTAATGGATTGTGCTTCCCAGGGAGGCTGAAGGATTGTTGAAGTGGAAGTGCTGGAAGGAGCAAGCTAGTGTTCAGGGAGTGGAATGCTTGAAATCGAGATAAGCAAGGGTAACTGTTATTAGTAATGACAGGGTCTAGTATATGACAGTGAAAGTCGCAGAATGCCACTTCTCTGCTCCCAGGTATTGTTAAGATGGTGACAGTGTGCAAAAGAGAAGCTGAAATTACAACTTTGAAGATGTATTCTCTAATTGGGACCAGATTTAAAACTGACATAGGTCCTCTGTGAACCCAATTACTTGACTTGAACATGTGTAAATGACACGCAGTATTTGACAGAGCTAACTCTGAAACTTCAGCCAAACAGATGATAAGAAGTTGACTTTTAAACCCCGGAAAATTAGGTCAGTCAACCATATAAAACTGAGATTTAATAAGCAACAGAAGACATTTTGTTCAACTCTATTAGATTTTGCAGGGCAAAAATATATATCTATATCAATATATATAGATATAGATATATATTTATCCATAGACAGTGCAAATCATGCACTTGCTGTGCTGTGAAAGGCTAAATGGGTTCTCTGCAGTAGCCAGACTACACCTTATATTAAATAAGCACATATGGCTACGGTGAGAACTTCATTTGGAATGTGCATTGACAATCATTTAGCTATCACATGAGGCAGAGGCAAAAGTTACAGGATGTTGAGGCAAAGTTGCAGCTTTACACAAAAAATTTTAAAAGCTGCATAGTGTATCTTAGGGTAATACTTAATCACTTCCATACCCAAGTGTCAAACACCTAATCTGCTGCTAAACTCTTGTTATTTCTGAGTGCTGAGTAGTCTCTCCATTAATGGTTGATCCCCACAATGGCAAGATAAGTTTCGGTGAGATTTTCTATGGCTGTATAGTTATATTAATTGCATATTATTGTCTTAATTGCCTTCAGGAGTGTGTGGCTTTAATAAATTTATTGTGGAATTAAACCAGAAAGACTTAAGGTTGTTCGTAATGGCCAAAATTGAATATAAGTGAATGTGTCCTGTCAGCATGTGTTAAAATGTGGAGAGATCTAACTGAATCTTTTCTCAAGGATTGAATTAAGCATGGTTGAGGAAACAGTGACTCTGGGACGGAGGAATTACAGACTATATTGTGAAGTCTAGTTCATCTCGCACAGCATATCAAAGGGAAAGTGAGAGTGCCCTTAGCATAGAGATTACTGTCATCACAAAACTGTATGTTGTATAAAGTGGGTGACCTAGAGCAAACATAGAGAGGATTATGTATAATCTTATGCTTTCCAGAAAGCATTTTTGGTGAACTAGAATTGTGCAAATATGTGAGAATGTGGTCTATAAAACTGATTACATTTTCTCAAGCTATTCCATCTGTAAGCAATGTGCATGAAAGATGTTTTGTTAAAATAAAAGGAAATTGAATTCAAAGTGTGCACTAAAAATTATCCTATCGGCATGAACATCAACCTAGAAAATTGGATGCTGTCATTTACCATATTTCATATTTTAACATTTCCCAGTATTATAGAACCTTTCTCCTATTCATGGATCTGTCTGCCAATGCTGTAAGTTTGTATTATTTTTAAAACTTTTTGAGTTATTTGGCAGATAGAGAAGAGTCAGGATACCTGGGATGGTAAGGTTTGATTGCTTTGTTATTAAATTTGTTATTAAATTAAATATGCTTTGTTCTTAAATTTGCTTAAAGTCAGTGTATAGACACCCTTAATGACATAATTATTTTTAAAATGGCCGAGAGATCAAAAAGGATTCTAGACAAGCTTCTGAATCTTCTTTAAAAAAAAGCTTTGAGACATGTTTGGTAGGAAAATACTTTGCTTCAACAGATATTTGTAGTGTTTGCTTCTCAGGATTGACTAGCAGAACAGATATTGTTGCTCAGTGCTGTCTCTGGGCTAGGCCTGCTAGAGAGTCATATTGAGCACAGAATATCCTTACTTATGGGCAAGATCTGGGCCTTTGCTAGCTGGATGTAGTTAAAAGAAACATAAAGCATAGATTAAAGATAAACAAGAAGTTTGTGTCTTAAGATGTATAGTCACTCTATTTCTTTATGGTGGTGGTAGAAAAGTGGGTTTGGTTCTTCCTGCATGCTTGTTACCCTTGGGCATCTTTTGTTTGGTTTTTAGTTAGACACTGCCCAGGTGTTCTGACTCCTGAAGCAAGCTGGTCTGTGCTGTCACCCCACACCACCCCAAACTTTCCATTCCTGATAAATGCCCAGTAGCCACATCCCGAGACACAAGGCTTTCAACCTGCATGACCGAGCCAAAAGGAGGGAAAGATTGTAGCGCTCAATAAATGGGAGTGTGGGGATTTCTAATCCTTTTCATGGTTTCACGTTGTTTCTATAGGAAAAGTTCAATTGGGGATTCTCATAAGCTTTGTAAATGGAGAAAACTGGAAAGGATGGAAAACAGAAAGACAGAGGCAAAGTCTCTCAGTGATCTTCCTCTCCACCTCAAAATTCCAGCTTCATTTCTCAAACCTCCTTGTAAGAATTCTCTATGCTAAGCAAATTCATTTTTTAATTGATTTTGTACCTTGGAATTCCATACCTTTCTGCTCTTGATGGCTTTCTTATGTCCTGTTAGTTTATGTTTTGTTTCTTCCTCACTCTCTGAATGAATGGGTGGATGGATGGATGAATGCCTGGGATGCTTCTTGTGAGTTGTGCCCATACATTTAATATGTAGTATACTAATTTTTAAAATTATCTACATAATCTGTTTTTTCTGTACTGTTACACCTATTGAATAGGTAGCTATTTAGGAGAGTACATTTAAAATTTCCAAGTAATTTTTGTACTTCAGTTTAATTTTTTTAATTAATTTTGGCAGTTACTTTTTCATTCAAAATAGAGAATATAGCAAAGAAATTAAATAACACATTTATCAAAATTCTGTTTACACAGTGGCTTCTGTCATAAACTGTCATTTTGTTCTTTCCAAAAGTGGAAACTTTTTAATGTTTCCTTTCTCCGTGTTTTGTCATGTGTACCATTATATTTTGCTTTGCTTTTTAATTGCCTGGAATATTTGGATGTGGATACCTTGCTTTTACTTCTACTGCTATTCACTTAGACACTCCTCCCGCCCAAATTTCATATATGTAATTTTTAAAATAAAGCACACATACATAAATAACTTTTGACACTCATTTATGGATGTAAGAAAAGTGAGAACATGAAATACAGTAGATTTGTTGACAGAGCCCAGTGATTTAATGTATGAATAATAAATATATATAAAGTAGACAACAGAAACTGAGAAACAATAATTTACAATGCAATAGAAGAAAACTTCTTGTTCTAATATAAGTAATTCAAGTTCAGAAGTTAAGATAGTTTTCTCTACTCCAGGATAAGCTTTTATCATCACTTGTTTAGTTTTTATCACATCTACCATGTTTTTCTATTTTTCTTTTAGGAGGTACTGGGGATTGAACCCAGAACCTCGTACATGGAAAGCAGGCACTCAACCACTGAGCTACATCTGCTCCCCAGAATATGTTACACTTTACTGACAATGAAGAAAAGTCTCCAAAGTCTTTAATGATTAAAGATTTGATTGAAAATAGCCAAATAGATTGCTAGGGAGAACAGGACCAGAAAGGAATCAGGCTGTCAAAGATAGGGTAAGGACTAATGAGGATTCAAAATAATTTAAAATAAAAAACATGTGAATGGTGAGGGCACAGCATTCAAATATGTTCTTGTTTTGTCATTGAGAAAAGTGGAAAGATTTCCTGACTATTTATAGACTAAATTTATACTTACATTTATCAATAATAATAATAATGGTAATGACTATACTTAATACTTATATAGTACTTACTATATGTCAGTCTGTGTTCTCAGTGCTTCACATATGTTATAGGCAGTTTACCATCTATCTCCAGGCCATCCTTCAATAAAATGACTTCTTTGTAAGGTCATTTAATATTGATGGATGAAGAATAACAAGCTAAGAATTTGAAAGAATATAGTAAAAACAATATGTTGGAGAGTCATATAAATTTTTAAATATCAATACTTTTTAAAAGGTAGCCCAACTTTTCATGAGGAAGTTCAATTTTTAGGTCATCATTTACTACTTTTTAATAATAGGTTACTACTTAAACTGTGTAATTTAAGGGTTGGTGTATAGTGTACTCTCTTTCACCATAAAGGATATTTGTTGCATGTACTGAAAAGGAACAGAATTGCTCCCCACCCCCCCATCTTTTTTTAATATTTATTATAAAACTCATCTATCAATAAAATTTGGTCTGCTGTTTGAACTGCTAGTTTCAACTTAATCCCTTCATTTGTTCCTCTTTTATTCAAGCAAAGTGCCATTAAATTTATGACTTCTTTTTTCTTCCTCCAGCCTAATCTTCTTAGAAAATAAATGAGGCTATAAGTCCTCATTTAGCCCTTCTTAGTCCTGTGGATTCTGACTGAGGATTTGAATCTTGTCAGTCATGTTCCCAGCCTCCCTTGTTAGGTCTTCAGGCTCCCCTTCTTTGGCTCTATCAAAGAAGAGACTTGCAGAGACTATCTCTTTGCAGAGACTTGCAAAGGTATTTTCATAGGAAGATTAATATTAGAGCAGCCACGTATTTTGATTCATCAGAATCAGTCTCAAAGTGAATGTGAATATGATGGAATTGGCAACAGTGAGATCAATTAGACAATCGCATGGGTCTGGGGAGGCGGTTCCAGCCTTTGCTCAGTTAAGATTAGTCCACCCAGTATGGAAAGTGTGTTGAAAGCCCTCTATCGCATTCTGCCTGGATGCATATGTTGAACATTGGCACTGATAAAAGAAAACCGTTTCATGCAATTTAGGATCTCACAGCTTTATTGATTCATGAGTCGGGCAGCATTTCATTCAGAAAATAGGAGGGGGTGGAAAGGGGAAGAAGTTCATATAGGGTGAACATAGAAGCAAGTGAGGAAATATTCTGATTGGCTAGCATTAAGTTTGCATTTTACATGGAGTGGAGTGATCTTACAAAGTGAGGGGCAGATATTCATTGATGTGTATGGTTCCTTGTCTCCACTGGACCAAAACTAATTTTATCACCAGGTGTTGCTTCTCAGCAATCCTGTAGGGTGTGTTACCTTTCTTGGAAAACCCCTGCAGGTTGTTTTTGTCTTCTGGACAATCCCATCTCCAAAAGGGCTGTTCTGGCAACACCTAATGCATTCATTCATTTTATTTCACTTAGTACTAACTTTATGTAATTTCTTGCTTGGCATAGTTTTTGGTTTAGGCAAATATTAATATAGGGTCTGTTGAAATTCTTGTGGACAGAGAAGATATACAATGTTAGAATTCTGAGCTAACAAGGGATACTGCCAAATGATGAAATATTAATTCTATTACTTTCTATGCAGATATGCGAGAACTAGAAGCAATTACCCTGACTCTAATTGCTTCATAGATGAATATAATTATGATGTTACACTCATTCTGTCTGTATTCTCAGTATAAAATAATATCCACATAAGACAGTCAGAAATTTCATTTAAAAGTAAACCTTACCAATGTGAAATATATTAAGGCAATAAACCAAGAGATTAAACTTTCATAAACAGTAAGAGCTCATTGTTTTGTAAATGAGTGTATAATAATATCGTTGCAGCTCAAATGAAACCATAAAACTGACTGGGGGCCTCACTTTTTTCCTGCAAACTTTTGATTTATCTTTTTAATCTGTTCTTAGCATTTTATAGCAATTAAACATTGAAAAAGGGCTCTAGTCTTCTTGCCACATTGCTCTTCTCCCATTTCACTTCTGTCATTTCTTTTGTAATGACAAGCAATTTAGAGGAACAAGAAACAATTAGAATATAAGTAGCTCCTGCTGTTACAGGTGTTTTCTACTAATGAATAAAAATGACTGGATTTATAGAAAGGTGAGATTTAAGGAAAGCTCTCTTTGAGGGGTTAGAAGATTTAGAGATCTGTGGACAAATTCATAAATTAAGCAAAGATTCCCAAGTAAATTTTACACCAGGAGAACTTGACAAATAAGACTTAGTTGTTGAAAGTACCCATATATGTAGTTAACTAAATAAAATGCTCTTTGAATATAGTACAATACTTCTCAAGTTTTACTGTTTCAGAATTACCTGGAATGCTTGTTAATATACACATTGATGGGTCCCACCCTCAGAATAGCTGATTCAGTAAGTCTGGAGTGAAGCCAAGAATTTTCATTTCAACAAATTTCCAGGTTGTACTGACTTTTCTGAGCTGAGGGCCAAATTCTGAGACTCAAACAATAGAAGGCCCTAACTTTTGCATTCTTTCTACCCATTCCTACTCAAAGAAACCTCAGAATACTTGATATGGACACTCTAGAGGTCATAATGATATGACTTAGGTTATATTAGACTCACTTGGGATAAATAAAAAAAGACACAGATGATCAAATGACTCGCTTAAGGTCACATAGTCAAACCATATTGGAAACCCAAGAGTACTTCCCTTCTAATTTAGTGCTCTGCTGTCTTCAATAAGCTTTGTCCATCCCAAAGAAGTTTCTGGAGCATTGATCATTCCCCTAAAGGCAACAGCTTAAGGTACTATAATTTTGTTTATAAGTATGACTTAAAGGAGAGCAGATGTGTGATCAGACAACAATGGTGTTGAATCTAATGGGCCACTATGACAGCCTTCACTTTCCTTCATCCCACCAATGTCTACATGATACAACAGGGGTCACACAGCTTCGTGGTCTAAAACCTTATTTCCAAATCTTAATTATTTATTATCAGCCAGGACTAGATTCACTTAGAATTATGAGGTAGTAATCTGTACTTTATAGCACTGTCTGCATGTTGGGGGGGAAAAAAAAAAAAAAA
>JAQZBX010046870.1:0-20642 GCA_029593785.1 Cabassous unicinctus | reverse complement strand
TTGTTATTAGTAATCCATAGCAACAGCTCCTGGGTGTATAAAAGGGAAAGCTAGTAACTAAAATTGAGATACTCTGACATGATACTATGTGCAAAAATAAATCAACTGTAAAAACAGCACATTATTAGTGCACTTATTTTTAGCCAAAGCTACAGGAAAACAGAGGGATCTCTTCAACATATATCCCAAATTCCACTAAGACTTTTGCAGTGTCAGGGAAATACCATGGATTTACAAGATAATTAAGAGAGAAAAATAAAGTCAGTTCTTATTAGTATAAGAACTACTTCAGAGTTAAGTGACCCTTTTTAAGGTACCAAGTATTAGCAAACCTTCCTGTTCTGTGTCCCATGAAATCCCCAGTCCAAGACGCAACTCGAGAACATGCTGAAGGCTACCCTGGGCCTTGTCATTGGACTGTAAACTCAAGGGATAATTTAGGAAAAGATTATTGCCTTTGTGCTGGTAGCCCCAATTCAGGGCACAGACCCACCCTTAGCTTCCCGTAATAACCATCAAGTGTGTATAAACTATGAGTTTACAATCACGCTTTTTGGAAATCTATTTTTAGCCCACTTCCTTTAGGGTTAACGTGTTTTATAACACTTCCAATTACTCTGCAAAGCCGTACATTATTTTACTTTTCTCTCTTCAAAGAGTAATCCTACTTCTCCTTTGAAAAGCCAGAACATAACAAATTTCACCTTCTGGAAAGTCATCTTATTAGCACTTAATACAAGTAAGTTCTCAGTTCCCTCAAATGAAGGTTTTGTCAAATTTCCCCCCAACCTCTATGAAAATGATCTCAACTCCAGGAGTTCTGGCTGAACTTTTTCCAGAAATTACAGTGAAGAACCTTAACGTTTGGGTCCTCCCGAGCAATAGCACATTAGAACAAACCGTCGCCCCAAACGGGCCGGTCTTCACTGGCGACTCGGCATCTGCAGCCTTCTGCAGGTTGTCCTCGACCCTCTCTTGCTCTTACCTAAGCTTCAGTGCACTTCTGTTTCACCCTAGACAGCTCCTCCTTAAATTCATCATCATTGACCAAACGCGTTTGCCCCACCAGTAAGCTTTCCCGTCTATACTTTCTGTTTCAATCAGTTCTATCTGCAAAGCCACCCAGCCTGCATCTAAATTCTATACATCCTTCAGAGTTCATCTCAGGTCATTTCCCCCCACCCCACCCCGCGTCCTTTCCCTCTTAGTCCAACCCACTATGAACCCCTACATCATTTACTGTTCATATTGATCACTTTTCATGTTTACTTCCATGCCTCCTTTCATTGCTCTTAACCAATTTACAAGTTTCTCCCTCGCTCTTAACCTCAGCAATAAGAGCCCAAGCATCAGAAAACTCTCCTTAACGCTACCTTTGTGACTCTCTTAACCTCCAGGGCTAAGCGTCCAATATAAGAGGAGCCAGATGTTATGTTTTAAATCCTTTGATGGCTTCCTTGTCACTCTTTACTTAGCCTAAGGCTGTTCTCATGTCAGGTTCATTCCTCGCCTGGGTCACTTTTGTTGCTGTCTGGACTCCTGGGACAACAGTGGAAATTGGTATTGCCCTAAAACTTATTTCAACCTCAAGCAGGAAGGGAGAAGTGGATGTGGCTCAAGTGATTGAGCTCCTACCTACCACATGGGAGGTCAGTGGTTTGGTTCCCAGTGCCTCCTTAAGACAGCAAGCTGATGCAACATGATGATTCAAGAAAAGACACAAGAAGAAAAACATAATGAGGGACACAGCAAAGTGGGGAACAGAGGTGGCTCAAGCAATTAGGTGCCTCCCTCCCACATTGGAGGTCCCGGGTTCAGTTCCCGGTGCCTCCTAAACAAACAGCACACAGCAAGTGCAAACAACGAGGGGGTGGGGAGAAATAAATAAGTAAATAACATAAGTCTTTAAAAAAAAAAAAAATGAAGCAGGAAGAGGATTCAGTGGATTATCACGCTGGTGGATGAAGACCATACAGAATTTATAGTGTCTGCAGATTTCATGGAGCCATTTGACTCCATGTATGGAAGAAGGGGAAATAGTTTGTGATGAATCTGAGCCATTTCTGGACCCTGAAGTAGTCACTGATTTTTGTAAATTAGTCCATCGGCCTTCTGGATGTTATATTTCAGTCCCACAGCCTCGATCAGCCCTGGACAGCATGATTTAGCTTCAGGGCACTGCTGGCGTCTACGTCCTCCGTCCCAATTGCGCCCATCACACATACCTTCCCCTCATCACCCCTTTTCTGATCCAGGGCCCCATCTTTTCCTTATGCAGTTTCTAGCATCACAAGCTCAGGGTTAATCCAACAACAAGGTGGTGGGCTACAAAGAAAAGTGAATGCAGCGTCAGCCCCATTGTGATGGTACTGTGTGCAGAGCAGAAAGCCTCACTCGGCCGAGAGGCTGGAAACTGTCAAAAAGGAACAGGGAAAGAACCGGAAGCTGTGTTACCTAGAAAAGAGCACTGGATGCCTAGAGTTTCATCAACACACGTAGGAACTGGACTTCATTTATATGAATGTTAGGATTAGTGAGGATAAGTTATAGGGGAAATAAGCCAAAAGTGGAAGTAGTGGCGTCCTACCATGCTGAGCTCCCCACGCTGGTAAGATTCGCCGATTTGAGTTCAGATCATTAATCGACATTAGAAAAGAGATTCCTGCATTGCATGGAACTGAAAACTGGATGTTCCCTACTGATAGACACACAGCAGCCTAATTCCAAGTTTCTTCAGTGCTATGATGGTTTTCAATACACTGTGTTTTCAGTGAGATGTGGCACCTGTAGACTAATAGGATTCCAGTTTCAGATGAACAGATGAATTGAGGTTTTATAAAAGGGCAGATGTATGGGTAGGGGGAAGGTTTTTCCACTATCAGTCTTGATGTCTTCATTCTGGGAGGTCTTCCTGGAAAAATGGTGGTCACAGAACACAATACGAATTTTATTCCTTCTTTCACATCCAGTATACAACTCAATACATATACCAGAATTTCAGGCATTTTACAATCTTTAAAGGCTTGAAAAACACTGATTGATTGCTTTTAAATGTGTCTAGCTTTCTTTTTCTGTCAATTTACAATTGCTAGGAGGAGAAACAAATAATTAGACTTTTGTGGAGTTATTCTTTGCAGGAAAATTACCATTTATTGAGTTACTTTCACATATACCATCACTTTTCGTCTCCAAAATACTTCTGTGAAATAAGCATTATTAATCCACTTTTACAGTTGGTACAAGTTGGGGAGAGCAAGCAACTTACCCAAGTCCATTCAACCTTTAAATTGTTGAACCTGGATTTGAATCTAGGTCTGCCTGATGCCCCAGCACTTCTCACAGGATCCCATGGCCTCTAATCATATAGCCTTCATATTTTGAAAGAAGAGATGCAATGTTTAGAGATGCCCATTGCATTGGTCTGCTAAAGCTGCTGATGCAAAATTCCAGAAATGGGTTGATTTTTATAAAGGGAATTTATTTGGGGTAAAAGCTTACAGTTCTGAGGCCATGAAATGTCCAAATCAAGGCATCATAAAAAATGCTGTCTTACCAGAGGCTGGCTGCTGGCGACCCTGGACTCCTGCCACATGGCAAGGCAAGATGGCGGCCATCTCTGCTGGGGTTCCTGCCTTCCCCTTCCAGCTCACCTTCTCCTTGAGCTCAGCTGCGGATAACCAGACATATGCCTTGTCTCTTCCTGGGCCCGTCTCTTTCAGCTTCTGCACTGATTCCAGTCTCTAGCCTTTCTCTCAGCCTCTCTCCCAGCTGTAGCTGACCCTGGAGTCCTCTTCCACATGCCAGGGTCAAAATGGAGGCTGTCTTTCTCTGTGTGTTTCTGCTTCCAGTTTCAGTTTATTTAAGACCCCAGCAAGTGGGCGAGACCCAACCTGGGACTCTCCTCACTGATGTAGTCCAATCAGAGGGTCTGAATTGAGCTGATCAAGTGATCTAATCAAAGGTCCTTTTTAACTGAATCTAAGCAAAAGGTCTCACAGCAATGGATTAGTTCTAAGAACATGATCTTTTCTGGGATTCACAAAAGAGCTTCAAACTGTCACACCCATTTTACTTCTGAAAGAAACGTTTTGGCTTTACAAGGATGGAGCAGTCCTTGCTTAGTGGGTACGAACTGGCATCGGTTTGAATATCAGCTCTGCCCTCTAAACAGCTAAGTGCCCTTCAGCAAGTTCATTAACTTCCCTCGGTCTCTGTGTCCTTTTCTAAAAAATGAGGGGTGATAACAGTACCTTCCTCACAGGACTGTTTTTAATAGTAAATGAAATAGATAATGTGTGGAAAGTATCTGGCACAGTGTGAACACAGAGGTAATTTTAGTTGTTATTGTGCATACCTATTCTTCCTTTACACCTCCCTTCTCTCGAGGGAGCTGGGCAGAGGCGGGAGGGAGTCAAGAGCGATCCCTGGGGAGTTACAGAGAAGCATTACAAGAAAGGAGAGGCAGGAACAAGCAGGTTGTTCCTTGGCAGCCAGGCTTGTCCATCACAGACATGCTCGAGGTGTCTCCAGTTGATTTCTTTGTCTAAGACTGGTCTCTCCAGCCAGCTCCCATAATCTTGCCGTCTCCCCCACTGTGCCTTGCCCAGTGCCAAGCGCACCCCGCCTGGTCCGCACAGGTGAGCACAGCGAGCAGTCTCAGCGGTGGGAAGAAAACAGCACACAGCTGGAGAAGGCAGGAAACTGCAGCCTTAACCGCTGCAGCTGTGCGTGATAAAGTGCCTTGGTGGTCACCAGGCCTTGTATATTTCAGAGGATCTCACGGCAACGTGCAGACTGCAGCCCCAATGCAGGCCAGCAGAATGGCAGGGCTGCACAGGTGGCTTTACCTCACCTCCCTGGGCGGAGAATACGGTGCATGGATTAAAGACCCTACTTCGCAGAGAAAAAAACACAACAAACCAACAAAACAGGCTTAAAGCCCCAGCAGATCAGCAGCATAATTGGCACCAGGAAAGGAGATAGTTCAGTTATGCTCTGAAGATAGCGCCCTCTTTCTAGTCACTCTTGCATGCCATTTGAGATGTGCACTTCAATCGATAAAGACCTAAATTCTCTTATCGTTCTTTCATCTCCCTCTTCCCACCCCAAAACAATCATGTCAAGCCTCCTGCTTTACTGCCCCCACTTCTTGGCAATCCAAGCATACCGTTTCTGCTAACAGTCCCTGGCTTTTAGTGACGTACACGCTCAAGCAGTGGCTGGGATAGTGATGCACATTGGAATAATGACATCATAAGGATTCAGGGCACCCAGCCCACCTGGGGACAGTCAAGGGAGCGTGAGGTGTGATGGGGTCATGGGGGTGGAGGTGGGGACAGCTAAGTTTGCCTGGTACAAGGGACATTTCCTGGCAGGGGTGCTGTCATGCTTGAATCTTAAAGGATGAGTGATGGTCGTTCCCAAGAAAGTGAAGAGGAAGAGGAGGAGAGAGGAGGAGGTTTCTGCGGAGGGACAGCAAAAGCTCGGGGCCCCGGGTAGGCACTGGGGCCGCTGGTTCTGGCTGCCGTGAAGGCCAGCCCTGCCTTGGGGTGGCTCGCTGACCTCTGCTGAGCCCCCTGCTTCTCTCCCTGTCCCTTCCTCTGATAACACAGCATCAGCTTTTCCCTCCACTAGCTCAGCCTGGGTGCTGCCATCTATTTAGAGCTCGTCCACAGAGCTTCGTTTATCTGGACCAGAGTAGAGGCATGATCTGCCAGTGGTGCTGTTTAATCAAAGAATTGCCTTATTTAGAGAAACTATTGTTGACAGACCAAAACTGCACACGGCCTCACACCCACAGTTTATTCAGGCCAGGTAATATCCTAAGTGTGTTGTGTAAGTCACAGCTTTTCAGAAATGGTTGGCCCTGGCCTAAAGGAGAGTTCAGATGCCAGTCTGGCAGTTTCATAAACATCTCAGATTAAAATTCAGTGTTAGCGGAATCTCTGCAGGATATGAGTAAAACACATGATAAAGCACAGTGGTATATGTATAATTTACATATAAATAATTTTCCTCTCTAATGTTCACAAACTTAAAAATATCTCTTTCCTAAATTAAGTAATAAATAAGAATTCAAAAAAAACAAAAAAACAAAAATGCTCTGGAAAAAAAGTCTCCTGCTAAGTTTGACTGAATATTTTCTAAGCTCATGTGTGCCATTGTTAATATTAGCTGGTGGTTTTTATCAACCCTATATAACGTGGTTTTAGTAGTGACATCTGCACTGCCCTACACGGTAATATGCCATGAGCCTCTGATACTCAGCACATTTCAGAGCAAAATCAAGGCTGTAAGACCCTTCTGACAGGCGTCCACTTTGCTGCTTGCGCGGTACGATGGGGCCATTCTTTCTCTAAGAGTGTCATTGAGACACACACTATCAGACTGTGGCCTGGTACCTATTTATTACTTTGGGTTGATGCAAAAGACAGGCATCCCTAATCACCCACCTATGACTCAAAAAGGCCAAAAATATTCTCCAAGAAGAAAGTTTTAAAGAATTATTAAAAATTATCTCACTAGTTTTCTAAATCCCTTTTTAAAAATCTGGCTCTACTGCCTAAACCATACATGAAGCAGTTGAATCTGATCTTTTTCGAAACCCCTTATTTCTGTTTCATGTGTTCAATGTAGAGAGGGCTAGAGAACAGAAAGAATTTCTCCGCCTGTCAAGGTTTTATCACAAACACCTTCTTTTGTATTTCCAAGTGTTACAAAGAGAGGCTGGGACATGATAAGAGAGAAGGTTTCGTGGATTCCGTTTGGTCTGATGCATTTGGAAATCGCCTGAAATGCTCAGGCTTTAGATGGACCTCAGGATGGAGGAGGGAATCTTGACGAAGTGGTAGCCACGAGTTGGGTGAGGGGAAGGGCTGTGTGCAAAGAGGACCCCCCTTCTGCCCTGTGCTCCCACCCTAAGGAGCCTTAAGTAGATTTAATCATCTGCCCATTCGTCTGCCTCTCCCAGACTGGGAGCTCCTTGATACCAACCGTATGTTATTTATGTTTGTTTTCCTAAGTCCTAGCCAGGGTGGATGATCAAAAGGCCTGTTGGAAGGGAGCGAGGAAATAAGGAAGGAAGGAGGGAGGGAAATAGGAAAAGAAAGAAGGAAGGAGAGAGGCAAAATGTTCACTTAAAATATCTGCAAAGGTATTGGGAAAGTAGTACATGTTTCTGGTTGGATGAGATCTCTTTTTTTAATTAATAATCAGCTGATCTCCTTAAGACTAAAATGCAAGTTATAATTTAACAGGCACTGTGGGCTTTATATAATGGAAAAATAATACATTTTTAAAACTTTCAGTATTAAATATAAACTAAACCACTGAGATTTTTCATCCTCAAGAATTACGTCGGATATTAGCTTTGTAAAGGGTAGAAATAGGGACGCTGCGGAAACGAGGCTGAGTGAATTATTTGCCTCAGTACATGCAGTAACTATAAACTTCCAGAGGATTTTAAAGGTGAACAAGGAAATATTACTAAATAAAGCAGCTTTGCTTATCGTCTTTATATGTTATGAAAATAAAACATATAAGTTTTATTTTCAGTAAGTCTTTATTATCAGTAAGTCTTACGATAAGTGGTTGATTTGATTCTTTGTAAAGGAAGTTTGTTATTTTTTTAAAAACTCGGGATAATGTAAATATGTTGGTTAATCATTGGAGGACTCCCAGTCTTCTTCTTTGTTCCACTCCTTTAACAACAAAAAAGACTGTAAATCCTTGAAGTTTCCTCGGCGTTATCTTAGGTAAAGTCCAGAGTCTGAGGTCATGCTCCCTAAACCAGGCCTTCAAAGCACCCTAACGGGAAAAGCGCGGGCAGCTCCTGCCCGTCCCGCTCAGGTGCCTTCAGCCCTTTTGGCTGAAGATTCATACGAACTTGGCCTTTTACCCAAAGACCTACACAGGTTTTAAAAAAAATAATAATAACGTTTTACTTTTAGAACAGTGTGAGATTTACAGAGAAATTGTGAAAGATAATACAGACAGTTCCCAAATATCGCACACCCAGTTTCCCCACGAATACACCTCACATTAGTAGGGTACGTTTGTTAGAGCTGATAAACCAACGCTGACATGCTATTATGAACTGAAGTCCGAGGTTAATTCCTGTTCCTTCGTTTTTTCCCTCTTCCAGGATTGCACCCAGGACAGCACATTACATTCAGTCATCATGTCTCCCCAGGCTCCTTTTGGCCGTGGCAGTTTCTCAGATTTTCCTTCTTCTTTATGACCTCAACAGGCTTGGGACTGCTCATGAGATGTTTTGCAGAATGCCCCTCAGCTGGGATTTGTCTGAAGTTTTTCTCATGATTAGACTGGAATTGTGGGTTTTTAGGAGGAAGATCACAGAGATGAAATGCCAATTTCATCACATCACGTCAAGGGTCTATGTTATCACCGTGACTTTTCACTGCTGATGTCGACCTTGATCTTCCAGCTGAGGTCGTGTTTGCCAGATTTTCCACTGGAAAGTTACTCTTCCCGCCCCCAATTCCATACTGGACTGTCTGAAAGGAAGTCACTAGGCACAGCCCACACTCAACAGTGAGGAGCTACGCTCCGCCTCCGTGAGGTACAGTGCGTAAATTGAGTTCTTCTGCATGGGCGGTCTGTCTCTTCTCCACTATTTATTTGTTTGTTCAATCATTTGTTTGTATATATTAGCATTGACCCATGGATATTTATTTTATACTTTGGATTATAGTCTGGTATTGCTTTATGTATTGTTTTGCTCAGATTTGTTCCAGCTTTGGCCATGGAGAGCTCCTTCACTTGGCTCCTGTGATGTTTTGGTCTAACCCCAGCATCGTGAATGCATTTTTTTAAAAGCACTTTATTACTTTCTCACACTATAAGATATTCCTGGCTCATTTTTCCTCCCCCAGTCCTAGAATTAGCCTTTTCTCCAAGTTCCCCTGGTTCCTTTATTGGAGAATGGTAATAAAAAACAAGATCAGGGCGCGAGATCTGGCTGTTCTTGCTTTCTAGGCCCTTTCAGCTGCCAGAGCAAGGAAATATGTGCGTTCTAACTTCTCTATCTCTATCTACATCTATCTATCAACATACATACATATCTATCATATTTCTATATGTAATCATAGTATATGTAGACACATCTACTTTATCTATTTTCAGCTAAACCTGAGTTCATAATGATGCTTCTAATTTGAATCCATTAACACATGATAATTCTAGGCTTCTCCCCATGTATGTCTGTAAATTCTCATTCCAGTGGTGAGAAATCTGACCCCCGCCCCCCTTGCTCTACCCATTGGCTGAATTTTTCAGCTCCCATATACAAGTATAGCAGTATCTGAATTGTTAACCCACACCCCTGTGGCAAACAGCCTTATCAGCCAGAACACAGTGCTTAGGTATGGTTTCTTTTGCCTTTGGTCTTACAGACGCCACTCATTGCCGAAATTCCTTAGCCGGGTACCTTTATTCCCCACCCCCTTGAGAGAGCTTATTCCATTCATGCGCAAGACAGATTGTTCGGTCACATTCTGCATTCCATCCTGGGATCCCCTGATCTTCTAAACGATTTTTCAAACTTTGTTTACACTAAGGTACATTCTTTGTGAAAATTTCTTTTAATATAAAATAATGTTTTAAATTACTTAGCATCCAGCAAAACTCATAAACTAAGGGAGATTCATTAATTCAGCAGTTATTTTCTGAGTGCCCAGCTGGTGTCAAGTTCTGTAACTGTGTCAGCTCTGTGGGGCTTTATCTTATGATTTCCAATCTCCCTGAGAAATCCCTGCATAATCAAGGTATGGAGTGAAAGGTTGAGTCTGTACCCCAGGAAAAAAAAACATTTTCTTAATCTTAATCTCCTTCCTATGGGTGTGAACCCATTGTAAATAGGACCCTTTGAAGTTGCTATTTTTAGTTAGATTGGGGCCAGCTGAATCAGGACGGGTCTTAACCCCATTGCTGGAGACATTATAAAAGGGAAAGTCGCAGGGAGTGGCCAGAAGCTGAAAGCCAGCGGAACTCAGAAGAGAAAGGAGCAGACATGGGCATGTGAAAGGAGCGGACATGGCATGGGCCGGGAAACCCAAGGCGGCCGACAAGCCAGGACGCTGCAGGTCCAGGGGGAAGCCAGCCTTCCAGCCTCTGAAACCCAGAGCCGAGGGCTCCTGGTGTTTAGGCCAGCCCATCGGGTGGTGTTTGTCGTGGCAGCCGGGAGATGAGACCTAGGGCTAGCCCAGGCCAGGAGGCACCGGAAACTGGACTATGCTATTCATAGCCCCATCTCCAAAGTTCTCTGAGATCCCTGCAGCTACACCTCCTTCAGTGTTACAGAGTCTGCAAAAATAATCTATTTAGAGCATCGCATTTACCTAAGGTTAGAATTGTTTTTCTCCTCCTGCTATTTTGCTCTTAGTAAAAAGCAATTTAAAATGCAGGGAGAGAATAGGAACTACTAAAGTCAATACTTGCTTTTGTCTAATACAAATGCCATCAGCACAACCTAAATTATCATCCCCTTTGTCAATCCAGACGATTGCTGAAAACAACAATTAAGCTGTTCTGCCTTGCAAGTGACCTACGATCTTGCTTTCTACGGGCTTTGTTGCACCAGCCACACTAGCAAACAGCAATGCAATTGCAAGTGTGAAATCATCTAATAAAGGAAGGAAAGACAACTGTTGTTTCTTGCTCTTATCATTGGGGGGCAGGCCAGGGAAGGGGCTTGCGGGTATTAGCAAATTAACAAATGGAAAATCTTCCTTAAGGGCACGAATGCTTTGTAAATCTTCTCTGCTTCATCTTGCTCCAACTCCCAGGATCACCAAACACCCTGTGGTGGCATAGCTTGTCCCACATTTCCATAGCTTCCGTGCAAGGTGGACTATTGTTGAGGACAAGGTAGGAACAGTGCTCCTGTGATGGAGCTGAAAAGTTTAAAGCAAATTTACTTAAAATCTTAGCATTTATGAAATAGGGTGCCTGACTGCCACTGGACTGTATCTTTTGGGGTGTAAAACAACACGCTGCCACATTGGGGGGAGTAAGCGATGTCTAGGGAGGGGTTCTCCTAGTTGCCCCTGGGGCTGTTTTGGGAGGACCTCCCAGCCTGGCAGCTACAAGGCGATCAACTGTCCTGCGCCCCTCGCCCCTCGGGAAGCCTGGACCAGAGAAGGAGCCCAAGAGCAGGCATTTCAGGCCGAGCTGCCATTAGGGGTTTAGCCATATTGATCGGACGTAACAGCCTGCAGGGCTCTGTGTCTGAAGAGTTAGAAGAGGTTTTCCCCCCAAGCCAGTTTTAGATGACCCTCTGCCAGAAAATTATTTTTGTTCATGAAAATTATGTGTACTTTGCTCACCAAATATTTGCTCTTGGAATATTGGGAGCCAGAACCATCCCAGCCGGGACAAGCTTACCTAAGTCCTGTTCACCGCAGGCTGGAGGAAGGAATGAGAAGAGGAAGCCTGGACTGCCCTCACTGCCCACGGGAGCGGCGGCGGCTCAAGGCGCCTTCTGGTCACTCCTGTGATGGCTGTGCCAAGCTGCAGATCCAACCTCGCCTGCATGGAAGGACGGGATTTCTCCTAGGGAAGGAACATTCCTGCCATCAGCTGGACCAGGAGGGGAAAGTTCTTCCCTTTTTCCTGGGGGCTGAGTTGGGCTTGGATCCTTGGGGAGGCCCTGCCTTGGGTGCAGAGGTTGGGCCTGGGCCTGAAATCCTAGGAGCACACAGTTCTAGAAGCAGTTGTGAATTAGAGTTATCTCATAACAGAGTCTTCTCTAAACTCGTATTAGAAGTCCCAGTCTGATTTCAGATGTACTGCAGGGAACTCGGGAGAGCCGTGCCCCTCCTCAAGGCTGGAGAGAGGGATGTCTCTGGGGACAGAGACGCCTGCCCAGAGAGCTGCACTAGTAGAAGGGCGAGCTCTTCTAAGGCTGCAGGCCAAGGAGCAAGAAATAAACAGCCCCCCAAATTTGTTCCTGAGCACATACAATAGGTCACCTTGAGAAACCTCAGGCTGGCTGGGGGGTGGGGCATGGGCGGGCGTTGGAGCTTGGGGGCAAGGGCCACAGTCTACTGACTAAACCAGGAGGGGCTCATGCCCTGGGAGAAGGTGGGCAGTTCAAGGTCACGTCCTAGGAATGCGGTGACACGGAGGGCACATCTCTTCAGTCCTGAACGCTTTTCTGTATGCTTTCTACCATGGAAGTTGTGATACGGCTTATCAGAAACGAATTCAATACCCAATAGGAAAAAGCTGGCCTTTAAACAAGTGTTTCCTTCTGAGGACAGAGAGAACAAGATTTCAAGCATGGTGAGAGAATGGCTGCCCCCGTCCTCCTCCCATACCCTTGGAGTCCGAGACTTTCTGCACATGCTGTGTTCTCGACCCCAACTCCTGCGTTGCAGGGGGAGGACTTCCTTCGCTTACAATCCACGCTTACGTAACAGAGGCAGTGAAATGTGCAGGTGACGCTCGCCAAACACTTGTGGAGTAGCCTACCGTCCATAAAACACATTATTTTTTTTTAACAAATCAATTTTATTGATACGTATTAATAAAGCATACAATTCGTCCAAAGTGTGCAATCAGTGGTATTTGGTATAATCACATAGTTGTGCGTTCATTGCTTCAATCATTATTAAAGCACTTTTATTAGTTCAGTAATAATAATAATGCAAAAATTCTTCCCCTCTCAATCTTTCTCTGTTTCCCCTGCTGTACATAGCTGCTATTTCTGGCTATTCTAGCACAAGTATTTATTTGTTTAGTAAGCAGTTTTATTGAGATATATTCATATACTATATAATCTATCTAAAGTGTATAATCAATGACTTTTTTTAGCTGTTAACAAGTCATAAGGCACTTTAAAAATATTTTATCTCATTAAATAACCCTTTCCTGCCAATAATTCCCTCCCTCCCTCCCTCCTTCCCTCCTCCCCATTAGGCTCATTTCAAACAGTTCATTTCAAAATACTAGGCAGACGTTATCTCCTGCTAGCTTTCTAGATATGGCACATGGAAGAACTGTGCTCCATTTCCTTTTCTGGTATCAAAGGCCTTGATTTTCAAACAAATGCATGAAGTGGGTCTCGAAAGTAAGCTAATCATCGACATTCCAGACACTCTGCTACTTGATGCACTTGAACAATAAATGCCAGCTGCGCTCCAGACTGAGTTTCTACTGTGGCAAAGCCCTACCCCTGTAAGGGGCCAGCTACTCTGAGCAGGTGTTTGGCACCTGAAGCCTGCCTGCTGGTTTTTCCTGCATCTCTTGAGTGCCCGGCTCAGTGACTGGCACGAAAGAAGTGGTTACTGTGTACCTGTTAAAGGGAGAGAGATAAGGTAATTGAGCTGAAGCTGCTGCTCAGGCGTTCGCCAGCAAGTGACATGTTTAATCCTTGGAACAGGCATGTGAAATATAGATTATCGTCCTCATTTCACAGATGAAGACACAGAGGCTCAGAGAGGTTAAGTTCTGTAACTGCACACAGCATGAGAGTGGAGCTGAGCCAAATCTGAACCAAGTTCTCCAGGCTTTCATTCTACAATACCATGCTGTTTACTCTTTTCCTATACTTTTAACTTCTGGGAAGCCTCATGGTGATATAAATTGTATTTCATGGGGAACTCACAGTAGCATTTCAAAATGAACATATTTGTAAGCTTTACTTGAGAAAAACAATGCATAAATATACCGCTGACTACCACGGTGCATTCAGATGGCCGAGGGTGATGTCAGGAAGTTAGGGCTCTGATCCCAGGCTCACTCTAGAGTAAAGGTTTTACTTCTGAGATGCTACATCCTCTCTCACTTTATTCACTTCCTTCACCTCTTGCAAAGTACAAGTCACTCGCTATCTGTGTTTTTGCTTCTGAGACACTATGAAGCTTTAGCAAATCTCATTGTTCGCTTCAATGGAGCCAACGGGGGGGGGGGGACGGTGCTATAAACTGTGAAGGGTCACCCCCACCGCACCCCCAATCCCCCCCCAGGGGCAGCTGCGGCAGAGCCGTCATCACCACCACCACCTCCGCCTTCTAGGGTAGGACAGGTGTGGTCCTTCTCTCCTCCCCATGAGACTGTCACACCTGTGGTTTCCTTGTCAGTGAACCGCTGTCCCGTAGTACCCCTGCCCGCTCAAACCTCCAGTATTTTAATCGTGGCTTTGACAGGACACAGACCCTTAGTAAGTGAAAACAAACATCCAGACTGCGATAATGGCAGACGCAGTTCACGAGCTTGTCTCTGATCAGTCAAATTCGTTTCATTGTTTATTTGGAGGCGGTCAGCCTTCAAAACTGTCTTTGAAGTAAGTTTGAATATATGCTTTTCCCGACTCACTCCCCTCACGCCTCCCAGAACATACAGACACACACGTGTTTCTAGAATAACATTCAGCTCTTTCTTACAGATTTATGCTGTACAAACACAAATGTCCTCTCCGGTTGCCTGTCTTGAAAAGTCCCAGCTTTGTATGCTGTATGGAGAATAAACCCGGGATCAGACTTTGCTCTCTAAAAATATAGCGGTTCTAATCTAATAATGACCTGTTATATCAGAGCAATCCCTACATTTAAAAAGTGTTCCTATTAGGTATGACTATTAATATTCATTTTCTTAATGAACATATTAGATTTCGAGGACATCAATAAATATTTTCCTTTTCTGAATATTGATGTACAAAAAGCCTTCTGAAAATGCCTTAAAGGCTGTAACTCTCTTATTCCATGATGGCAAACTCTTCCTATTCAAAAGGGACTTGATTTTTCAGAAAGGCCTCCCTTAGAAGGCATTGACCGTACTCTTTGGGTAGAATAGCCAGAAACGACAGCTGTGAACAGTGGGGGAAGCATAGAGAGATTGAGAGGTGAGGGAAGGATACAGAGATTGAGAGGTGAGGAATTTTCTTGTCTGTTTTTTGTTTATTGAAATAATGAAAATGCTCTATAATGATTCAAGTGATGAATGCACAACTATATGATTATAGCAAATAACATTGATTGTACACTTTGGATGAATTGTATATTTATTAATATGTATCAATAAAATTGATTTGTTAAAAAGACAAGTAAGGAATAAAAGAGTTATAAAATTGTCAAAATGAAAAAAAAAAAAGGCCTCACTTAGAGGCAGGCTGTTGAGTAAAGTGAAAAATCAAGCTGATCATTAAACTGTTTTTTGGTCAAAAACAAGCTTTGACTGTAATGGAATGCTGTGACTCTCACTGGATATATGAAAATTCTGGGAATAGTGTGATGGTGCTATATTTTGAAAATGTATTCACGGGGGGGGGCGAATCTTGTTTTCATTAAATAACAAACAAAAAATAAATGTCAACTTTAAATTTAAGCTTTCTTGGGTGATAGGGATTTACTTATCAGTGATTTGGGGTTTAGATAGAGAGTAGTTGAGCGTTTTTTATTTTTATTTTTTGCTTTGTTTTTGTTTTACCTTTTGCATTTTGAAAAGTTATGAAATTTTAAAAAGTTAAAGATATAGTTGTAATAAGACTTTTTCTTTTGTGACTCCTAATCTGAAACAATTCACAAAATAGGACTCCAGAAATATTTTGAGAAATGGCAGATGCATTGAACTGTAGGCATGACCTTCTAACAAGACTGTTTTGAAGGCTAATGCTCATTTTAATCTCAGAGTTCTGGTATGCTTATTTAAAAATTAAATTAATGCTTAATAATCAAAACTCCCCTATCCTGCTTTGGCTTCCAAATATTGAAGGGCTTGCAGATTGTAGAATAAATATTTCTACAATCCTTATGAAAAAAGAACAAGTTATATAATGTCTCTTTATGGAGACTCAAGTTCCCTGAAATTTCAGGTGCTAGAGAAATGCCAATTGTTATTATTTCCTGCACTTTAGTTGAGTTTTTAGTTTTTTAAGTCAAAGCATAGGCCCAGGTGTTTTGTTTAAGAATCCGTGTTTCTGCAACCTGTGCCGACATATCCGAGTGCCTCTGTGATTTCTTCTCAAGGACAATGGAACCACCTCCCCTGCCTTTTCCTGCCCAGATGGAATCATCTGTTATTATCAACCAGTATGAAAAGACATTGGGATAGAATCTGCCCTCTCGTCTCTCTACCATCTAATCTGAGAGACAGGGTGGGTACCCACAGCCAAAGCAGACGTGCATTTCCTGCCCTGCACAACTCCCCTCTTGTGGACCAATGTCTGATTTCTTAGACAAGAAAACAGCAACACGAAGTCAAATGTGGGGTCACTGACGACCAGTGTCTCTAAGTGGGATTCAACCGCCCTGCTCCTTCCTGTGGGATGGCTTTGCAGGGCGCCGGCTGCTGTAAGCTCATGGCATTCTATCCATGCTAAATGTCGGAAAGGAATTCCCTGACCCAGCCCGAGTCGTGATTCAGCTATTTTTAGGGTTTCAGCTGGTGTCCTTACCAAGTTCCACATGATTTAGAAGTTGCTCCACTTTTTTCTTTGGAGATAATTTGGGAAAAGAGTGTTAGATGGAATTTTAGTCTCTGTGTATATCACCATTCCTGCTTTAAAATAAGCAAGTTCTTAAAATTCTTTCCACCCGCCTGATAAAATCCAGTTGCCTCTTAGGTTTTGGGGGGCTTAAGGAATTGTGGGAGAATCAACTGAAGAGACTTAAGAATTTGGAGCCTCTATTGCTTTATTAATAACTCAAAGGAGTTTAGCTTTGGACCCCCTTGCACGAGAGCTTTCAGATCACTGCAGAGGGCAGCTGAGTGTGGTCTCTATGTGTCTTAGGGTACTTGTTAAAATTCAGATGCTCAGACCCTGCCCAGACCTTCTAATGGGATCTCCAGTGGGGAAGACCAAATAACCTGCATTTAAATGGGCTCCCAAGTGATTCTTATACACATTAAAGTTTGTCAATCAGATCAGTGCTCATTGAGGATCCATAGAACTAGGGGTTGGAAACCGGGGTTCTGGGCTCCTCCCACCTACAGAGCATCCCACATTTATCTATTTTATATATTAGATTTCCCCCTATGCTTTCATTTGAAAATAACACTTCTGTGCCCCACCCCTCCAAAAAAAGTTAGAAACAACTACTCCAGCATACACATTTGAAAGGACCTCCTTGTGCTCACCTTCACTGATGATTTCTTTCTGGCTACCTGGTTAGATTGTGAACAAATTCATAAGAAAGTGATTTTGTCCAGATAACTTCAGGACCTAGAAAGCCACTTACTAGGCTACTGCTAGGACACCATTCAGCACCTCCAGCTGCAAATGATTTGCACAACTTGGGAGCCCATGAAGAGCCCATGAGAGTTGGCTTGGGTTCTGGAAATTAATGTTCCAGACCCAGTTGCATGCCCAGGACCTACACCCCATCTAATATGCAAATCTGGCCTTCAGCCCAAGAATCCCTCATTCTACAGAAAGTTTAGTAATGTGACCTCTACAGAAACGATCACAAGATACATTCCATATGCTGTGTCTTGATTCTGTTCACACAGAATCAAGACACATAGAACATGCAAATATGGTTGCTTAAAAGACAATTTTGTGTTGTGATTTTGTTTTCCTAAATGCTTTAAGTAAGCCTTCCCTATTGCATCAAATCTAACAGATGACAGAAACTAGTGAAGTTAAAATTCTTAAAACCACCGCAAACTCATAGAATTTCACATTATAAAAACTCACTAATATGATTCAGATAAGTCTGTTAGCTTAAAAATTTGAAACGCATGAAACATGATGCATAGCATGGTGGCTTAGAGTTCTGTACATCAGGAAAACGTGTTCTTAAAGTCAGTCCATTCCTGTGGGGTGACCCCATTGTAAACAGGACCTTTTCATTGAAGTTAAGGTGTGGCCCGGCTGAACCAGCGTGGGTCTTGGTTCTATTACTTGAGGCCTCATAGAGAAGGCCACAGAGAGATGCCACGGGGAGCAGCCAGAAGCCGGAGGCCAATGGAACCCAGTAGAAAAAGGAGAAGCCGCCGCCATGTGCTAGAAAAGCCAAGGAACCCTAAAGATTGCCGGCCAGCCAGAAGATACTGACCCAAGATGGATGCAAGCCTTCCAGCCTCTGAAACCGTGAGCCAATGCATTCTTGTTAAACGCACCCATTGTATGGTCTTTGTTTTAGCAGCCGAGAAACTAGAACCCATAGTTTTTCACAAAGGTTAGTTATGTATTTAGCATCTACTATATACAAAGCTCTATATTTCATTCAGTGAACACTGCAAAGGGAGTAATAGACTTGTCAGGCCTTGGAGAAATGTACACTCTACTCAGGTGCAGGGGAAAGGAATGATGCTCATTTACTACAGTAAACCCACAGATGGTCAAGGTTCAAGAGCTTCCCCCGGAGAAAGCCAGATTCAGTGCTCATTTACCTAGAAGGATTTCTCTTTTTAAGGAACTTTTACCCCCCCAGTGATTTTCCGTTTCTCATGAATGCGCTTAGAAATGTTCTTTAAACAATTAAATAAACAAAAACAGTGTTTTTGTTGTTTCCAACAGAAGAACACATTAGAATATCTCTTCAGAAACATTGCAAGAAAGAGCAGCCCATAAAATTCTGAGAGCTGAGCTGCCGCTCCTAATTACTTCCCAAGGACACTTCGGGTTCTCGCCTCTCTGAGGCGTTCGCTGAAATCCTGGTACAGGAGCGGTTAAGAGGTGGCAGAGGGGCAGCTTTCGAACGGAAAAGCCAGGGCCCCCACCTCTGCCGCGGCGGAGGCTGCCCTGGGCCTGCTCCGTCGGCTTTTCCGGGGCAGGAGGACGTTTGTGGGAATTCTTCATGACCTGAAGGCCTACGGCTCTCCTGAGATCGGTCACCTGGGCCGATTTCATAGCCACCTATGGAAAATCTGCGGACTTCCAATTGAAGGAGTGTGTCTGTTACTGGAGTTGAGAGTAGAGGAAGAATCTGATGAGCTCCCCAGAGTCTCTTTGAATCCACGGGCGTGAGTGGAGGCCGTCGGGGGAGCGGTGCAGGTCCCACCGGGAGGCAGCCGGGGCCAGTGTCCCCTTCGCCACTCTGCTGTTTACGGGCAGGACGAGGCGTGAGGCCTGGCTCCCCCAGCCTGTGTGCGTAAAGCCCACGGGGAGCGAATAGCCCACTAAGGGAGAGAATGAAGCGTTAGAGTTCTATTTCTAACTATTTTACCTCATCCTTTTACAATTTCATTTTTGTTTTCAAATGGTTTATACCATGCAGAGTGTATTAGACAGTTTTACATGTGTGTCATTTACGTAGTGGTAAATATCGCCCGAATGGGGACCGTGTCTGCAGTATTTACTGATGGGGTAGGAACCACGAGGCTCGGGGGCCCCTGCGAGAGACAAAGACGGCCTTTGGCATGGTCTGGGATTCTGAACACAGTTACGATCCTGAAACTTTACAGCAAGAATGGATCAAAGGAAAACATCATTGAAGGAGTGAGGACGATAAGCGTCACCACCCCAGCGCTAGGAGAGAGGAAAAGAGAAACGAGAAAGGAGGAATGGTGGTTATTTCCCAGCATCTTTGTGCTGCCTCTGGTTTGTCTGCTCTGCTAATTCTTAATAATAGCGTTGGTGGCATAAATGCAACCAGCAACGAGTGATAATCGCTAAGTGTTTGCACTTGCAGGGTACAATGATTTCTTGCAGGGGGCTTGCAGTTGTTCGCCGAGCTCATTCTGAACCACCTCTGCGTTTCCATCAAAGAAAAATAATGTTTGGCTTTGACCCAAGCATTCCCTCTGCTGCCTGCGTTAGAGCCCAGAAGGCCAGTTACCCGCGCCTCCGAGACCGGCAGGGGAACCCACTGATTGCTTTGTTTGAGAAGACATTTTAAAACGCGGAGTGTGGCGTTCCCTTCTGAAAGGGGGGAAACCAGTCAGCCTGCAGGAACTGGGTGGGAAGGAGCCTCCCGGGGCTTGTGCAGAGAACAAGAGCCTCAGTCCTCCCGCCTTGGCTCCCACGAGGCGCATAGGGCTGTCCTGTGCAGCCCCTAAGCTGCTCAGAGATCAGAGCTGCAGCTTCTCGTCAAGCAGTCAGTGCTTGGCTCTCAGAGGCAAACGCCCGGGCAGGCCGAGTTCTTTGTTACCACCAGGCAGTTGCAGAGAATGTGGGGTGGGGGAAGGGGAGGCGACGATTTTCTGTCCCTGGTGTAGGGGCTGGAGGGGCAGCAGGGTGGGCCCAATCCCATTGCTTTACTTTTGCTTAGGTGTTGAGGGTCCAGAAATGAGTGAAGCCCCTTCTCGTCCTGGAAGAATCCACACACGGTACAGAGCTCAGTAATTTGGTTAAAATTTTTTGACAAATTGCATGTGCATTTGGATATATGCGTTTTCTTTCCTGGAGTGGTACTCCGTAGATGCAAAAAAGGTCTGTGACCCAAAAAAGGCGAAGAATTACTGTTGCAGAAGAATTAGAAGCCCCAGTGGTGTTTCTTGGGAACTTTTTCATTCAAAAGGGATAAAAGTTCTTAGAATTAAATGGAATTGTCAAGGGCATGTGAAGTCAGATACTTGAACTTGGCAGACTTTTGCAGAGATTAGGCACTCTAACCCTTATCCCGCTGCCTAGGGGCTAATAAAGCACCCCTCAGCAGATGGAGGGAGTGACAGTGGTGGTGGTACTGGTGGGAGATTCTATTTTTAAAGACTTCTAGGCTTTTTTTTTTTTTTTTTTT
>JAQZBX010046869.1:0-20644 GCA_029593785.1 Cabassous unicinctus | reverse complement strand
ATAGGGGGCATAGAAGTAAGGGAGGTTTCTTTTTTCTCTGTTTTCAAGATTATTGATTAACATGATAGCACATTATAGTAAGGAGGAAAGGATAAATGTAATGATGCAATAGAAAAAAAGGCAGCAAAATTCTTGAGGTGACAAGACATGGAATCCAGTATATAAGTAAAGGGATTGAACTAAAATGGGTGTGGAGACACTTCCATTGTAACAGCAGGATACAGATACGGGGAGGCTGTTCAGTGGTTGATAAGTTGGTTATCTTCTGATTGTATATGTTTTCCCAGTTAGAGAAGAGCAAAGTCATCAACTGAGAGTAAAAAACAGGGAGGAGGTATTGGAAGTATGAGAAGAAAGAAGGTATGAAATAGTAATCTCTGATCCTGAAGAGAATAAATCAATAAGGAAATGGGAAATGTGGTTGACTGAATTGCACGGAAGTATTAAGGACCCATTTAAGACACACAGTCATGAAATTTAAAAAGACATCTGTCGGAATGGTTATGTGCTGTGGTTTCTTTGTTTGTTTGTTTTTATTCAGCCACCAGCTACAAGCTTGGAAAACATATATTGAGTGTGTATTATGTGCCAAGCACTGTTCTAAGCACTTTACCTTGGAACAGAATATTTAAGCTCACAATAATCCCTTGGGATAGGTACACCAGAGATAGGTAGACTGAGATGCAGAGCAGTTAAGAAACTTGCCCAAGGCCACAGAACTAGTAAATGTTGGACCCGGAATCCAAGTAGTGTGGGTCCAGAGCTCACTCACTTAACTACTGAATTTTACTACTTATCTGCAAATAGTTGGTGTTCTGCCATTTGAGTAAGATAGGGAGTGAGGCAAGGAAAGTGAGTGTGTTTGCAGGGAGTAACTGGACAACGGAACCTAAGCTGGATATGAAGGAAGTGAGGACAGGAACTGGAGGATGGTGGACAGTAAACATGGTAGTAGTCAATGGATTGGAAGCTCCAGTGTGGCCAAATAATTGTCATAGAGGCAGTGAGTTGAAAAGAGAGGAGTGATGGTTGGTGATACAGGATGTTAGGAATGGAGATTTTGAGGGTGGTAAAATTACTCATACTGACAAAGTCTAAGGTGTGATCATGAAAATTGGCACCTAAGGTTAAGGGTGGGAGAAAAAGATTTTAAGGGAAAAGGGCAAGAAACTAAAAAAAAATCAGGGGTTGAATAGATTATCTACATGAACCAAGAGTAGCAATGGAAAGGATTTGAGTCAGGTGTTAAAATCTTCACCAAATTAGGAATATTGACCAGGAGATTGGTAGATTACTGAAAGTGATCTTGCTATAAATATGGCTGACCAACTTGTCCTGATTTACCCAGAACTTTGAGGTTTTTAGCACTTAAAGTCCTGCATCCTGGACCTCCATATTTTTGAGGAAGGAGTAAGGAAGAGATACTTTCTGGGAGAAAGAAACTCTTCTTCTAGAAGGAGAAATGAGAAAGATGGAACTTACTCCATCTCCAGGCTCTGTGTGATATGGATGTAATGAATTTTAAATAAGAAAATGTAGGTAGAACCCTGTCCAGTGGCAGGAACTACTACTACTATATTTGTAACCCCTCACCTCAGAATTAAATGTTTTGCTCACATTAGGGGATTAGTTTGAGACAAAAATTTCCAACTTATTTTCCTGCTATTTTGTGCTTTCTTGATTCCTTAAGAATAGTGATCTTATTTCCTATCTCATTAAGCCTAATCAGCTCTAAACGCTATAGCTAATTCTCTATGATCCGTAAGTGTTTTAAATGCCTGAAAAGTCCCAATGGAAAATAAATATTGCTCAGGTGAGTAAGTCATATTCCACAAATAGAGTTTAAGAATTCAGGGAAGGATTGCAATTGCCTGATATGGGAAATCTCTCTGCTGCAGAAGGGTCCCCATCTTCTATCTCAATATTTCAAAGATTTTTAGATCTAGGGTACAGAGAAGCATAGCATTGCACAAATGAGAGGAACCTTAAAGATACTTTAGAAGTTATTAAAGAATCATGGGGGCAGCAGATGTGGCTTAGACGACTGAGACACCACTTATCATATGGGAGATCTGGGTTCGGTTCCTGGTGCCTCCCTAAAAGAGAAGACCAGCACACAACAAACAGACACAACAAATGCAAACAACAAGGGGGTCAGGAGAAATAAATAAAATAAATCTTAAAAAAAAAAAAAAATCGTGGAACCCATCTTCTTCTATTGAACCATTGCATGAACTCTCCAGATTACACACTAAAATGTAGTTTCTACATATTTCTAGTTTCACATGGCAGCAAATGATAATTTTTGATATTTTTAGTACTAGACATAGACAAAATTTGTGACATATTAAGTGATTTCCAAATAGAATGGCATTTAAAAAGGTTGAAAAAATACACAAAAAAAAGATGAACTCTAAGCCTATGTTTCTTCAACTCCAATTTACTCCTTGGCTTGCAATCTATCTTTAGCCCACAGTCTTGTAGGTCACTAATGACTACGTTGATATTTATTCCTGAGAAAATCTCAGTTTCCTATACTTTTATTATCTTGAATAGGTACAGAATTTAACTGTAAAATTAAATATGAACCTATTTTTATACATTTGTTAGTCACACAAATTTATAAATCAGGGAAAAAATCCTTTTATAGACTACATATCTTAATTTGGGGTTTTAATTCCCAATTTTCCTAATTCATTTCCCATCCCTCCTTGAAATTGCAGCAACACTTAAGTCATTTGCTATCTCTTCTTCCTGAAATTATCTCATCCCTGTCCTACTTGTAAAAAACATCTCTTCTCTTATTCTCCTATAATTGTCTTTGTTACCTCCATAATTAGCTCATCATTTTCTATTTAATTCTTGAACATTCAGCAACACTTAATGTCTCCTCTCCTTCTAAAATTCTCTTACTCTGAATGTTTTTCCTCAATATTCTTTCTTGGGCTCCCTTAGTGGCTTCTTTTCTTCCTCTGGCTTTCAAAAGTAGGTAATCCCCAAGAATCTACACTTGGACATCTCCCTTCTTTCTATAAGGTTTATCTCCATAAGCCATTTTATCTGCTCTCATAATTTAAACTGCCATTCCTATATAGAATATATTGCAAACCCAAACTTGTTTAGAATCCTTTCCTACATCAAATCCCTTGCTGAACATCTCCACCTTGATGTCCCACGGTTGCACTCATCCCAAAATCACGTTCATCTTCCTAACCAAAACCAGTTCTTCTCCTGACTTCCCTAATTCTAATTAAAGGAGCTACCAATCTCATGGTTACCCAACTTAAAAACCTTTATTTATAATCCATTCTAAACAGTTAAAAAGGGTAATTGATTCTACTTCCACCCTAGGTTTGACAATCATTACCTCTTATTCATCTTGGTAATCACTTCAGCTTCTTAATTGCCTCCATGCCTCTGGTTTTTCCACCTTCCAGTCTGTCTAAAATATCATTGCCAAATGAATCCTCCAGAACCTAAGGCCATGACCTTCTATATTCAGAATCCATAAACAGCATCCTACTGTAAATCAGAATAAAGTCAAACTACCTAACTTGGCATCTGAGCCCTTCCAGGCTGTTTATATCTCTCTGAGGATATTTATCTCACAATAGAGCCATACCTCTTGGATTCTAAAATAGAAATGAGAAAATCATGAACAATTAAAATTACCCTGGAAAAGTCCTTTGAAAAGCATTCCACTGGAGACCACGAGTTGGTTCGGCACAGCCACTTTTTCCTCCAGCATTGGATGGAACAGGTTCCTGTTTCTTTGGTGGAGCACCACTTGAAGCAGTTGACTTGCTTTTAGGATCCATTTTATATGAAAAAATGCATATATGCATATCTTTAAAAATTAGAATCACACTCAGCTCAGTGATATGCTTGCACTTGAGAGGCACCCAGGACAGAGACAAACCAAGGGACCCACAGATTCATATCTCTCCTGTCATGCTCACTCCAAGCAATCACTGAAAGGAATGGTGGGCAGTATTGCCAGCACTATTTAAATTGCAATTTTTCTCTCTTTTTTATTTCTGGGATTGTTAGTCTGCTTTTGTTTTTCTGAGAAGATGGGATTCTACTGTTATTTGTCTTCTTTAAAAGTTAGAGACTTGCCTTTACTTCTCCCCCTGAACTTTGAGAATAAGAATCATGTCATATTCCTATTTGCATCTTCTATGGCACTTAACACTGTGTTGAGTCACCCTGTAAGTATTTTCTCAACAAATCAATTTATTGTAATCGATTTGTTTGTAATAGTTAAGTGGTTAACAGGGTGGTTTTTTTTTAACAAAATATGCCTAATGGAAATTATTTCCCATTTTATTAAGAATCTATATCTTTTTCTATGAACACAAAATTTTTTCCATTGCAATTATATAAAAGCAGCTTTTTTTTTTCAAAATAAATTGGTCTATTTTAAAAACAATTATATAGCAAATTCCACTGGAGGCAATGAAATAGGTATACTTACTAGCTATATTAGATAACCAAAATACACATGTTAAAATATATGTACATTTAAATATAGGTTTATATATTTATATTCAAAATAATAAGAATAATCTAGAGTTATTATATTAAAGAACAAAGAAAAACTAATGTAATATGCCATCATAATTACATTAAAATCATGAAAAACAAACTGATAGCATTCCTGCATTAAACTACGTATGGTTTGCCAGCTATTTAAATATACCCTATAAATATAACCATAAACATCTCAGAAAATCATAATTATACTACACCATGTAACCTAAGATCATTACTAGAGTTATTTAAATATTTACCTTGGGGAATTATAAGATATCCAGGGCTGTTTCTGGGAGTCAATTTAAATAAACCACCCTGTACATTTTGAGGGACATACAAAAATAAATTTTGGACTTGCTGCCACGTCCTCTAGATACCTGTATTTGATTCTTCCTGAAATTTAGTGATAGACTCTACCCTGTAGCATCTGAAAGAGCATGCTTGGCAGGTTTGAGAAGTCATCTTGAGTTGAGGCAATGCTAGTGGACATACTCCAGAAGCACTTAAAAGGAAGCTATAGGGGTGACCCTAGGTGGTGTCACACAGCCTTGCTTCCCTGGGCAACACTTGCAGGGCTTTGAGAATGTTCCTAGTAACACTGAGCTTCCTAGTGACCACTAGAGGGCTCAGGGGGATCATTGCTACAGACTGCCCCTGGGGCCCCTACCAGGAAACAGCTTCAGCAATGTGATGAAGTTCATATCCTGAGCACCAACCAGCACCCAGCACTGTGGCTAAAAGAGAGACTCTGAGCATATAAAGATTAGACCTTGGTTATTTGGAGCTATATGAAGATAACACCCAAGTCGTTGATACTAAAGCATCCTTAGAAGAGGAATATCTTCCTACCAAGAGGTTTTTAGCTTTTTACACATATTCAAGGGAGTATGTTGCCCTGAAGGAGAAAAGTTTTAGATGTAAGAATGAGAAAATGGGGGAGCAGATGTGGCTCAAGCAATTGAGTACCGGTCTCCTACAAGGGAGGTCCCAGGCTTGTTTCCCGTTACCTCCTGAAAAAACAAAAACAAACAACACTCAAAATGAAGAGAGAGAAAGAGAGAGAAAAAACAACTCAGGAAAGCCCATGTGGCTCAGTGATTAAGCACCGGCTTTCCACATATGAGGTCATGGGTTCATTCCCAGGTACCTTAAAAAAAAGAGAGAGAGAAAGCAATAAAGCATGTACAGCTTTGAGATCAGACAGACTTGAATAGAGATTCCAGAATTGCCACTAATTAGCTTGAGATTATCCCTCTAAGCTTCAGCTCCCTTATTTGGAGAATGTAAAGTGCTTGATATAAATAGTGCTTCAAAAATACAATGTATTAAATACAAGGAAGTTGTACTTGTTATTTGGGGTATTTTTATATAACCTAATACAGGTAGAATCTCTGAGACTCTGGGTAGTATCATTGAGTGTTGTCCCCAATAACCTTTAATAAAATCTGGCATTTCTGTCAAGGTCCACCCAAACTCCAGACCAATAAAAGCCACACCTGCTGAAACGAGGTGCCCCAGAAAAGTCTGCTGCTCCCAACCCTGTTGTATTTTGCACTTTGGGAATAAATATTTAAGTCTTCTCACAAACACTAGCCTGTAGCCTCCCTAACTAATTCTTCACCAGCTGCAGCCAATATGTCTAAAGAAACTCTCATCTACATGTCTGTATCTCTGGCTCCCCAAGGGGAAGCAAATTAGTCTCTAGAATCAGCTTGGTGGGGAAGAGATGTAGTGAAAGGGGCCAATGTACCCATCTAACCCTGGCCAGTCCCTTTCCCTGGTGGTAATTTTTGCTCCAAGACTCCGCTTGTTGAACATCCCAACATCATGCACGGACAGTTCCCTGTTCAACGACTCCAATCAGACCTGTTTTAGTTTCCTCGTTGTTAAAGCAAATACCATGCAATAAATCTGGCCTAAATGATGGGGATTTATTGGCTCATGGTTTTGAGGCTACTAGGAAAATCCAAATCAAGGCATCATGAAGATGGTGCTTTCTGCCCAAAGACTGGCATTGTGGGGCTGGCTGCTGGTCATCCTTGGTCCTGGGCTTTTCTGTCACATGGCAGTGAACATGGCAGCCTCTCCTGGCCTCTCCCTTTTCTTCCATGTTCTGTTGACTTTCAGCTTCTTGCTTCCCCTGGCTTTCTCTGTATCTGACTGAATATCATTCTGCTTATAAAGGACTCCAGAAATATGATTAAACCCATCCTGATTGAGTTGGGCCACACGTCAACTGAAGTAACCAAATCAAAAGGTCCTACTTACACTGAGTTTATGCCTGCAGCAACAGATTAAGTTTAGGAAAATGTTTTTTCCAAACCACCACACCACCTAACACTGAGGCTCAGCTGCCACCCAAAAGTTTCTCCATCCAGTCAACTTTGCGTTTAGACTCCTTGGACCCTGACTTTAACCAGCATTTTAATTGTGTTATATTGGGAAGCAGATGTGGCGCAAGCATTTGGGCGCCTGCCACCACATAGGAGGTCCCGGGTTCAGTCCCAGGTCCCTCCAAGAGAAGATGAGCAAGACAGCAAGCTGACCCAATGGGCTGGCGTGGCGAGGTGATGCAACAAGATGACGCAACAGGAAACCACAAAGAGGAAACACAATGAGAGACACAACAAAGCAGGGATTAGAGGTGGCTCAAGTGATTGAGCGCCTCTCTCCCACATGGGAGGTCCTGTCTTGGGTCAGTGCCCATTGCCTCTTAAAGAGAAGACGAGCAGACACAGAGAGCACACAACAAATGGACACAGAGAGCAGACAGTGAGTGCAAACAATGAAGCATCGGGGGGAAATAATAAATAAATCTTAAAAAATAAATAAATAAATTGTGTTATACCCTCAGCCTAGCTTTAAAACTTTAGATTTCTTTACAGTCAGTTTTTCCCTGCCCTCTCCCTACAAATATCCTACCTTAGTACCAGATTGTTCCTTTCTCCCTGGCAGCTCTCAACAGAGCACAAAGTTTGGGCTGCATTTTTTAATAAGAAAAGATGAGAGCACGAGTTATTTTCTGGGGACACTGAACTAGCATTCCGATTCTTAATGTAGGATGTGGCTATAGAAATAGAGTCACCCTCAGTACATTACTGACAATTTTTCCATTCATTTCTGTTAATTAATATTCTTATCAAGGAAAACCCCCCAAGATATATAGAAATAGCTATTAAAAGAGAATTCTGCATCCTCTAATCAAGAATATAGTTACTGCGTAATTTGTAACTAACAGAGTGGCTTTTATCTAGTCTCTTTAAAGCAGGGCATGTTTTTGGAGTTTTGGAGTTGAAGAGTTATTTTTCCCCCCCTCTTTTTACCCCTGTAATAATGGTGGATTTCCACTGACCCATCTGTTTTCTCCTCGGGAATCCTTTGTGCCCTAGGACACATGTATTTCCAGGCTAGCAAGATGGAAGGAGGGGTTCAGGAATTCATCAGTGGCCCAAAATTTGCAAGGGATACTAAATGGTTCACACAGATTTTATACTAGAAGTTAGATCTCATTTTTAAAATGTGTCATAATAGAGGGACACTAATAGTCATCTTAAAGAATTATAGAATCCCTTTCATTTCCTCTATAGACACTGTTTAATTAATGAACTAGTTGAGGAAGGAAAATTAGTTTGGCAGAATGTTTGTGAATATCGCTGTGACAAAAATGCCCAAATGCTGTCCTGGTGCTTTCTGTCCCACAAAATCAAGCACTATCTCTAATCGTATGAGAAACACCACAGAATTTGCTACACCAGTTAATTACAAAACTAATCTTTGAGTTACTTTGATTTTAACACCAAAGGAACCAATGATAAAAAAGGCAACAACAGATTTTTTTTTGCCATATCCACATTATAAAACTGCAACTCTGAAAAGTGTTTTTCTAGGAATTCACTGTTTTCTAGATTCACTGTCATCAAGTTTTGACATAAGGCATTTCAGGTACACAATTTAGGAAACAATCAGGTATTAAATGTCCAAAATGTCTATTGCTATAGATGCTTTAATAACAGAATAATGTTAATGTATTTATCTCTGTCTCCTCAAAAAATTAGGTAGCTCGAGGTGTGTTTGTTCATTCTTACAAATGTATTTCCCCATTCTGTCAAAAAGAGAAGCATAATTTAATTGAATGCATCAGAACTGTACTTCCTTATACCATATTATGTGATAAGCTGTAAAAAAAAGAACTTTTTATAAATATATTATGCATGGGCTATGTTCCCAGAGTTCATATAAAGAGTATTTTAATGACAGACTGTTTTTCTAGGTAACCAAACACAAGCTGCTATTTCAACAACGCAAGGACTGAATATAAAGCAATTTTAAGGTGTACTGGCACAAACTTGTTAGTCATGGCCCCTGAAATATTGACATGCCAACACAGTAACTTTTATCTAGGAAATTACTTCTTCTGAAAATTATGCTGGCCATCATGGACTGTATTTAATATACCAAGCATTTAATACTTTATGAATAGAATTTCTATTTAATCTTAAGTTTCTTAAAATGGTGCCAGCCACTGTATACCCTTTAGATATAAATGAGCATATACAATTATTACTTTATTAAGTTACGTGAATGATTGGAAAACACACAACAAAGCCACAATTTTATAATTTAGCAGGGAAAATAACTCAAACCAAAAATCATGCATAATATGAAAATGCTCACAATATAGTTTAACACTAAAAAGCTGGATATATAATTTAAATAAATAATCCTGATTTCACACGAAGAAAGGCTCTTAGAAAAGCCTGAAAAAATCCAATAAAAGCCTAACAGCAGATATCTCTTTGGGGATTCATTTTCTTACTTTCTTTATGTCTATGTGTATTTTTCCATTCTTTACAATAAATGTTCATTTTATTTTCAGGAAAACAACAACATACCTTTATTAAACAAATGTTTATTGAGCACCTACTATGTGCCAGGCACTGTTCTAGACACTGGGCATACAGCAATCGTGGAGCTTATGTTTTTCTAGTGGGAGAGACGGACAACAAAGAAATAAACACATAAATAAATAGAATGTTAAATGGTGACAAGTGCTGTGATGTGGGAAAAAGTAGTTTAAGGGGAAGGAAAAATATAGGGAATATGGAGGTGTGATTTTATAGAGTGGTTAGGGAAGTTTTTACTGATAAGGCAACATCTGGTTGCCTAGAGAGAGACCTGTGAGAAGTCAAGGATGAACCAGCAGATATCTATGGAAGGAGCAAGTTAGGCAGCGGGAACAGCGAGTGATGAAGACGTGTGCTTGGCATTTTAGGGGAATGGCAAAAAGCTCACTGAGTGGGGAGCAGACTGGTAGAAGATGAGCTCAGAGAGGAAGCAGAGCCTCACCAGGCTTGGAAGATCACTAGCGGGCTTTAAGGAGAGAAGTGCCATAATCTGATTTACATTTTAAAAGGGACACCCTGGCTGCTGTGTGCAAAATTGACCGAGAGGCAGATGTGGAAGCTGGAAGACAAGCCAGGAGTTGTTGCAGAGATTCTGGGAGAAATGAAGGTGGTTTGGCTCAGGCTGGCACTGGCAAGGTGGTGAGAAGTGGTGTACTTTATGCTAAGGCTGAAAGAGTGAGAGATTTGGAAATTGTTCAAAATAGAGTTAAGTTGTGCATTTGCACATTTCCTTTTACGAAAGGTCCTATGGATTGGCTTGTGTACCCCAGTTTGGACATGGTCTTGGTCTTGGTCATGGTCTTGGTCTGCATTCCATGTGTGTGTACCCATTGTAAATAAGAACTCTTCAAGATGTTCCTTCAGCTGCAGTGTGGCCCAACTAAATCAGATCGGGCTTTAACCCAGATGAATGGAGTCCTTTAAAAAAAAAAAAGAGGAAACATCAGATGGAGAGAAAAGCCACAGAGAGAAGCCAGAAATTAGAAGTCAACAGAATCCAGAAGAGAAAAGAGATGACACTGCCACATGCATTGCCATGTGACAGAGAAGCCAAGGACCAAGGATTACCAGTAGCCAGCCCCAGAATGCCATAGTCTTCAAAGAGAAAAAGATTGGCCTTGCTTAAGTCTCAGTTTTGGACCTCTTCTCACCTTGAAACCATGAGCAAATAAATTCCTGTTGTTTAAGCCAACCCATTGTGTGGTGTTTGTTCTAGCAGCCAGAAAACTAAAACAAAAGTTCTAACGCTTTAATAACTAAATGCCTCCATTTTTCTACGTCTTAGTGATCTCAGTTTTTAACAACTTCCTGAAAAAAATGTATTGGGTTTTTATTTTAGCACAAAATTTACTAATCATGTAGAATTTTACTTTAATTACATATAGTCAAACCTAAGCCAGATACACTTATTTTTACAAACTACTTATATTCTTGCTAGTTCTTGGAGAATTACTAATTATCAATTGAAAAAAATTTCTAAAAATACAACAGTCATCCTTTAAACATTGTAGGCTTCCAAAGTGAGGAAATGGCCTTATTGCAGCTTAAATAAAATACCATCCCTGTTTGCATATAGTTTGAGAACATGGTCAGATGATGACTTCAAGGGATAGATTTTATTAAGGGAGTGACCTAAATCACTGCTTCTTAAAAAACTGATTCCAAAGGCCATTGAAAAAAGTATTAGTTCCAAAATACAGAAGAAAAGTCTCCAGAAGCTAAGAGTTCAGAGTTTCAAGCAGGCAGCCTTAGGTTTGAGTCCCTGTTCGTCTCTTGCTGCTATGTGACCTTAAGCCAGCTGCTTAAGCTCTCTAAACCTCAGGTTTCTCAACTATAAAATGTAACAATAGTCCATACTTCAAAAATCATTGTGAATGTTAACCAATTCATTTGGTACAGACTAAGTGCATAGTAAGCATTCAGTAAATGTTGGCTATTTTTAATACTAGCAATATTACCTTTCAGATGTAAAGGTAGTTGCATAGTTATCTTCCACTCATTGAAGATACCATCATTTTCCCAGTCTCCTGGATATCAGGGTCTAAGCTTCCCTTTAACGCCAAACTCTCCAATGCAGCCAACTTTTCTCTTTGAAAGTTCCCAAATGTGACAACCGCTGATTACATAAATTATTATTTAGATGATTTCTACTACAACAGAAAATATATCTCAGGCATCTTTTGAAGGTAGATTTTACCTTCATTTATGGGTCTACTTAGAGCTGCTAACTTTTGGTTACACCCTTACAGTTTACCTGGTAATTAAATTGAGGTCTTCAATTGTTAACCACAATCGTTCAGTTTCTTTTTTGTGCCAAGTACATTTTGCTAGGTACTTTCATAAATTTATCTGCTGACCTCCAGAATTGAAGATAATAAATCTGTGTTATTTCAAGCCACAAAGTCTGTGGTAATTTATTACCATAGCAATAGGAAACTGGTACTTACATAGTCTTATATAATTTAAAACTGCAGTTTAGAGATCATTTCTTCTGTTCTAACTCTTGCTCAGCTTCAGATTTTGGGTCCCCTCTCCTTTCATTTTATCCTCAGTCTTTGTCATCCAAATTCTAGCTTTCCACCTTTCCCCCGATGCTTTGCCACACTCATTTAAAGCAGGGACTATCACTTCTTCGATGTTGATCTCAAAATGCTGAATCTTTCATCTAACCGTTATGTAGTGGCATATATGCAGATGTTAGCTGTACAGGAAAAAAAAGTCATGATAAACTTTAGCGATAAAGGCAAATATGTAGGGCCTTATTAAGTGACCCTAATGAATAAAATTACGGTTGATTTGTAAATGTCTTAATTCAGACTTTAAACAGATAGACTAGCATTTCCAGGTTCTTTGTCAGCTGCTTCCCAAGCTGGGTCCTTGGATACCAGGCTTAACAGGTCTGGCTTCCTCACTTGGGTCTGGGAGCTAAGTCAGGTTAGCTTTTCATTACAAGAGACCCACAACACAAAGGTCCATTCTGGTCTCAGGCCCAAACCATATCCTCTATTCCAGATTCACCAGAAAGCCCAGTAATTTGAGAATTACTGGTTTGGCATTATAAAAGATGAAACCTTGGTTCCCCCAGTATATAAAAGAAATTGAATATTCCACCTAGTCTGTGAAGGCATTATAATTATATGTATTTACACTGTAATTACATTATAATTATATGTATATATGTCTATCCTTTAATTTGAACTGTGATTTCCTTGGGTAACCTGTTCAGTGCTGTGTGCTTAGCACCCTGCGCAGCTCCTGTCACTGTAAGTAGATGCTCAATAAATGTTGAATTAATTGATTGATTGACTGATTAACCAAGAGGACAGACAAGGAGATAGCCCAAGTTTGTTTGGTTGTCTTTGTACCTTCCCTAGAAGTGCCTTCCTTCCACCTGTGGGTGCTAGTTTCCTTTTCCTACTTCCCCATACAAGGCCCCTAGCCTGGTCCTTGGTCCTTGGTCTACCCTTCATAGGTCCACCTTGCCCCCAGTTCAACCCTATACTTTTGCATCCAGGGGAGTAAAGGATAGAGATATTTGTTTTTTAACTGATTCTCTTGCAAGATGGCTTAAATTCTCTGAGCCAGGCAAGTATTTACAGATGACGGTTTCACTTTCTCAGAAGCTTCTCTCCTGCATTCCTCTGGCTGCAACATCAGTGGATGGGGCAGTGCCTCTCCTTCCATGGGTCCCTCTCCCCTCAGCCCTGGCTTTTGGGTTTATGCTCCACTCAGAGTCTCTTCCAAGAAATGCTCTCGGACAGGACTTCAAATCGCAAGAGAAAGCTCTTTCTGTTACATGGGCCATAGCTAGTCTGCAAGGAACCTTCACAAATCTTTGAACCCACAGCTGGAGAGGAATGCTGTTATTTCCAGGGCATAGCAACTTTTGTTCACTCTCCCGCAACATAGCTCACAACCAGATTCTCCTGCACTTAAGATCTCCTGGGTAGGAATCAGGCCTGACTCAGACCCTGTGTCTCCCCTAATCAATGATATATATCTCAAGCTCTGAAAATGGTTCTCCTGAAACCCCCTCTCTCCAGGATTGAGATAAGGGAAGACAAAAAGCTCCTATGCCACCTCCTTGGAAAGGAGATAGTGAAATAACACCATAACAGAATTTCTCTCCTTAAGAGATAGTTTCACAAATCCTCTCCATTTTTCACTCTTTCTACCTTTTTATATCTTTCATAGGGTGATCAACCTTCCCAGTGTGCCTATGACTGTCCCAGGAAAATGTTGCATCCCAGGAATTCCTTCAGTCTGGGCAAAGTGTGACAGTTGGTAACCCTATCTGTGCATGAAAGATCCAAGGTCATGAAACTGGTTTTTGTTCACATGCTTCAAAAATATGCATTTTTATGTGGCATCTCACTTTAGTTTGCAGCATCAATTTTATCTTATATTGTCTCAAAATTTCCATGTTAACATCCTGTCACACACACACACACACACACACACACACACACACACACATACATGCCAAAGACTTGTGATTATATACATACATATATGCCAAAGACTTGTGATTATCCCTGTTTTATACAGGAGTAAATGGTGCCTTTAGGATTCAGTAAATTGCTCAAATTCTCAGAGTTGGTGAGAAGGTGGAACAACTAGAATTCTCATACATTGAATGTGGAAATGTAAAGTGGTACATTTGGAAACAGTTTGGCAGTTTCTTATAAAGTTAAACATATACTTCCCATATGACCCAGCATTTATATTTTTCTAGAAATGTACTCAAAAGGAATTAAAGCATTTGTCCACTCAAAGTTTTGTACATAAATGTTGATTAGCAGCTTCATTTATAATAGCAAAACTTAAACAATCTAAGTGTTCATTAATCAATGAATAAACAAATTGTAATATATTCATGCATTGATATACTACTCAGCAATAAAAGGAAACAAGCCAAATTGACATATTCAACATTATGGATGAATCTCAAGAACATCATGCAGATGAGCAAAAGAAGCCAGACACAAAAGACTTTATAACGTATTAGGAAACTCTACACAAATGTAATCTATGCTGATAGAAAGCAGACCAGTGGTTATCTGGGACAGAGTAGGGGATGGAGATTAACTAGGAAGGGGCAAAAAGAAAATATTTGGGGGTGAAGGATATGTATTATATCTTGATATGGATGTTGTTTCATGGGTGTATACATCTGACAAAACTCACCAAATTGTACACTTAAAATTATACTTAGGTAAAATTATTTTTTAAAATATGTGAACAAAGTTGGGAGGACAGAACAGCTAAAAGAAATTAAGTGATTGCCTGTGGGTTAGGGAATAGGAAAAGAAAGGAGGAGAAAATATGGGATTTTTGAAAAAATAAGCCTTTTAAAGCTATTTGCCTTTAAATTCCATTTGCATGTAATATTTGAATAAAAACATAACTCATTTCCTGATTTAGTGTTATTTCCCCAGAGTGCTGCAAAATGAATTTAATAGGTCCAATTTTTCAATCACCACCCTCCCTCATTTTTCTCTTCCCCACAGTTCATTCTAAGGGAAGTCACTGCCATGACATTGTTCCCTATTCCTGTCCACGTGGATCCTATTAATCTAGAGACTCTGTGATTTCTTGCCAGGCATAAAGAAGTAGAAACTCTCTTGCTGTTTGCGCACCCTGCTGGGGCACAGGAATATCTGCCGAGTTTTATAGACTCACTTCCTTCTTTGAGGACTTGACAGCTCCCTAGGATTTTGCCCTGCCAGAAGCCAAGCTTAGTAGCATCCATCTATTCAGAACCCACTGATATGTCAGATGCTAGTGTGTCTTCTTGGTCTCCATCCTCCCTACCCCAGAAAATCATTTCTAAGAGGGGAGGGAAAACCCCTTTCTCGACTTTAAGCTTCTTCCCTCTCATTCTAGTTGGAGGCACCTAGTATGATTTCCTTACTAACCATGGACTTTTGGAAATCAAAACCAAGGAGGAAATGTATTCATCAATTGTAACAAATGTACCACACTACTGAAGGATGTTAATGTAGGGAAATGTGGGAGGCGTGAGAGTGGGGCATATGGGATTCCCCTATATTTTTTATGTAACATTTATGTAATCTAAGTATCTTTTTAAAAAAAATTAAAAAGTATATTAAAAACAAACAAACAAACCAGGGAGGCATTTTTCTCCTTTCCTTCCTGCCATAGCCCTTCCTTGAAGCAGAGAATACAAAATGAATCACTATCTGCTTGGATGAGAGTGAAGGGAAAGGGACAGACCCGGGGGAAATTGGTAAATATCAGAAAAATATTGTACAATCAAAACAATTTTTAAAAGGGAGACATGATCAGATTGGCCTTTTAAAAAAATTGTTCTGGCTCCTATGAGGAATATAGACTGGAGACACTGGTGAAAAGGGACCTGTTTGGAGATGATTGTAGTAGTAAGAATGGGAGTGGCCAGTGGAATGGAAAGAAATCAATCAATTAAAGAGACAAAGTCTGCTGCTCTTAACCACTCTGATAAACTCTTTGGCCTTAACATTTATTGCCTAGCAAGGTTAATTGGATTCTGCTGCTCAAGGGTATTAGAATTTTTTTAAAGTACTTTTCCTTAATAGGGTGGGGGAAATTGTAAAGGCTGAACTGAGGGTGTATTTACTCCTTACAGCTCTAAGAATAAAACTGAGCCTCATATGGTTAAAATTACTTGCCCAAGGTCCCACAGCTAGCAAATGGTAGAACTGAGATTCTAATGCCTAATAAAAACATCTCAATGACAGCTTTGGCGTGTTGGTAACTGACTAATGGAGTTGATATGTTTAGGTGGAGGACTGAACTATCTGCCTTATTCTTAACATTCTTTTTCATTAATAAACTATGGAACAAGGGGTAATAAAATACAGGTATCATGGCACCTATGCCAAAGACATACTCCTGGGTCTAGCTGCTACTTAGAAGGATCAAGCAAGGGACTGGTCAGGCAGCATCATACAGAAAGAAATGTTAATGAGTGGGAATTTAGAGTTCAGGCATCACCTTTTACTCTTCTGCCGTATATAAGCCAGATCAATGAAAGAATGAAATGAACAATGGAGGCAATTGGTCATAGTGATGGAATTCTTGGATTCTAGAGACCAAGGTGTGTGAGGGACTGTGCCATGGAGTATGTGGCAGCATTAACAGTGAAACAGGGTTGGCAGTCTGCCAGAGCCGCCTAACTAGACAGGTATGCTCCTTCTCATTTACAAGTAAGTAAAGCAAGGCATAGAATGTTCCGGTACCTTGTCCAGGATCAAGCAGCTAAGTGACAGAAACCGATTTGTGTTTAGATCATTTTGCCTCCTAGGCCCCATGCATTCTCCTCTGTACCTCTGTTGAATTACTGTGTTGATCCCTAAACCATTTCAGGCACCCAATCCACTAGCATAAGGCAAAATCCCAAATAATTCACCAATGGCCAGTTACACAAACCTAGATGCTGAATTTCATGGCTGCAGTTCCCAAGATGCACCGCATCTCAGGAAAAGGGGAAAAAATGTGCTTCATCAAGCAACAGAAGGTGTGGCCCTGAGTCCTACAAAAGGAGATGGCTGAAGGAGAGAGAGGAAGAAGAGGGAAGACGGGAAGGAAAGAGTCTGGAAGAAGACTGGAAAGAAGAAGAAAGGGTTTGGGGTACAAATATTCCATATTGTTTCTCCATCTTGATCTTTACAAAACTCATCTCTTTTCCCAAACCCAGTCAACCTTATTATCAAGGACGATTTATTCAGTGAAGTAAACAGGGTTTTATAAAGAATAAACTCCATGGTTGATATTTATTGCTTACTTTTAAATTACTGTGCTGCCTGACATTCAAATACCTGTAAAATTGATTTATTTTAATGCCAAGTAATGAACTGGCATCTCTTGCCCCAAATAATTGAATTATATTAATTATATCAACAACTTTAGTGAATACATGATTATAAATTTCCAAGTGCCAAGTTTCATAAGATCTAAAAAGTAAATTGTTCTAAATGCCTTTAATGTAGAGTTTAATATTATCTGTGGACATTGATAAAAAAAAACAAAACTTCAAATAAAAGACATCAAAATGTCAGTGTTTATCTCAATGATGGGATAATGGGGGACTATTTCTTTCTTTCTCCTTTTACTTCTCTGTATTGTCCAAATTTACTAAAATATGCATTTACCACTTTTATAGTGAAAAAAATCATCAGACTTATGAATTTTAATGCTACTTCTGATAACGACCTATGAAATATTATTTCTTAACACCTCACAGATATAATAATGAAAATGCTGAAAAAAGATGAATGAGCAGCCTTGAAATTTAGGCTTCATATTCAAGGGTGATGAAGACAGTTTCCCAGTAACCATCCTCCTGAACCACTAGAGTGCAATACTAAACTGTTCAGATATTCTGAAATCATACCCTCTGAACTTGGGTGTTTCATGAGTATAGTCTAAACTTATAAGCAAAAATCATGATGGGAGGAAGTCAATTAACCTTACAGTGAGGCCTTCAGAGGAAGAAACAGTAAAAGGCTATTAGCATTGCAGTAAAGCCAGAAATTTTCAGAGCCATTAAAAAAAATGTCACCGACATTGGTCATGTTTTTACTCTAGTGAAATAATAATCCAAAAAATGTGACAATGTCCCCACAATTAAATAGCATGAATCTAGAACATCATCAAGCATGACAATGACTTTGAATACAATAATCCATATAAAGAAGAAACTAAGCGAAATGCTAATGACATTTATATTCAATTAGACATTGTCCATGCTTTTTTGTTATTTCATAATCTTTTTAAAAATTCAGTTTCCCAACACATAATTTAAATGTTCTTTATATTACTACAATATGACAAAAAAGAAAAAAGAAAAAAGGTGTGATGACCGACTTTTTAAAAATCTGGTAGAACAAATGTCCTAATTTTCTTTATTTCTTTTGAGATAATCATTTAGGGTGTAAGTTGTGTCCTAGTTTGCCAGGGCTACTGCAACAAAGTCACACAGACTGGTTGGCTTAAACAATAGGAATTTATTGTCTCTTTTGGAGGTTAGAAATCCAAAATTAGTGTGTCAGCAGACTCGAGCTTCCTTTGAAGTCTGCAGCATCGTGGTGCTGGCTTGCCAGCGACCCATAACTCAGTCTCTGCCTCCAGTACATGGCTGTCGCTCTCCCCTTCTGTCCGAACTTCCTCTGCTTACAGGGACTCCAGTCACTTTGGATGAAGGCCCACCCTGATTCAGCTTGGGCTCTTCTTAATTATTGGGCTCTTCAAAGGTCCTATTTCCAAAGGAATTCATTCACAGGACCAGAGCTTAGACCTTGGACATTTCTTTGTTGGGGGACATGTTTCAACACATAAGAGAATTTTTCTAAATTATCTCTCAGAAACTTTATATTCAGGTAAGCCAAGGGAGATATATTCCCTTTACAAAATTAGAAATGTATAGATAACATCATTTTTATTTCCCTTTCAAGGAATAAAATAATTATTTTCTGTATCTTTAAAACTCAGATTAAATAACCTGAGTATTTTTTAAAGTAAGAAATATTAAGAAAAAGGTAAGGAAGAAAAAAAAAGATAAGAAAGATAATGTCTCAATAAGCCTCTCTTCATATTGTTTTTTTATCTAAGACTTGAGAATTTTCCTGTGCTAACTTGTGTGTGTGTATGTGTTTTACATACACACATAAAATATGCTAACTTTGTATAATAAAAATTCATAGAGAAAACAATCAAATATACCAAAAAATTAATATTAATTATGTCTGTATAATAAGATTCTGTCATTTTTATTTTTTCCCTTCTATTTGTACATATGCTAAATGTTATTATCACAAGCATGTATTATTTTTTATTGAAAAATAAAACCAAAAGAAAAAAAAGTAAGTTTTTAAAAAAATATTTCCTAAAAATTCTCTGCAAAAACATCTCACTGTCTATGATAAAAATGAGATGCTAATTTTTTAAAATAAAAGTAATATGAGGCATTCAGTGTACAGCTATTTGTGAGAGTTTAATTGGTTTCAGAGCAGGTATTTCAGAATATATTAGTCATAAGGTGAAGACCAGGGGTGAGTTTCCCTGAACTTGCCTTTCTGTGACACATTTGTTCACATATTGGCAGAGGAGGGAAGCTGATCAGTTGTAAACATGAGTGGAGAAGGTCAGACATAGGTACAGTGGCTGAATCAGCGAGAAGTAAAAGTAACTCATGATTCATACCAACAGTGAGTTAAGTTACAGTCATGAAGCTATTTTCAGAATCACTTCTCTCTTCTGAGGCATTACTGCTGTCTTAAGAATTCTTTTCTCACAAGGGAGAAAGGTTGTTGCCTCTTATGTATCTCAACCCTTGCAAATGGACACACAGCTTGAGTTATTTCCCAAGAAACTTCTGGATCTCCATGCAAATAAACTGCTGCTGGATTGTCCCACCAGATCACCAAAGAGATTGCAAAATGCCAGAACCCCAAAATAAAAACAATATGGGCTCAAGATGACATTTCCACCACAAAATAAAGCACAAAAATCACACTGCTCAAGACAAGCCATTCTGCTAAGAACTTTGCCATCTAAAGAATTTGAAACATCCCTGTTCTAATATCACAAGCTTCAGGATGGGAAACCCTGGGGGATAAAAGACCCCTGAAGCATAATGAAAGATGGAGGAATAAATACATATCTGGAAGCCAGGTGGAACAGACTTTAAATCCCTGCTTAGCTACTTACTAGTCATATAAACCTGAGTACTTTTGTCTCCTCTTCTGGAAAAAAGGGATATTAATATAGCCATAAAGAGTCATTGTAAAAAATAAAAATATATGTAAAATGCTTGGCACGATGTAGGCACTCAATAATTGGTAGCCATTTAAAATTCCTACAGTACAGGTATGACATAAATGGACATTAAGAAGACTTGAAAAGGTTGAGAACCAGCCTATATATACAATTTTTAGACTTAGCCCACAGTGTTCTTCCATTTTTCTACTCCTTCAACAGTTTGATCTATATTATGCCTTGAATCTATTGTTTCCACCTTGTATTTTTAAATTCATATTTATTTCCCACACCAGATTGTGAACTCTGAAAACAGTAGGCAGTGATCTTATAATGTATTAATATTAAGTATTTCATATGCATTTACTTACCTGTGATAAGAACAGATGCCAGAGAGATGAGGTGAGGTAAGGTGAGAGGTAAGGTGTATTTTATAAAAGAGCCTA
>JAQZBX010046868.1:0-20644 GCA_029593785.1 Cabassous unicinctus | reverse complement strand
TATTGATACATATTAATAAAGCATAACTCCAATCCAAAGTGTGCAGTCAGTGGTATTTGATGTAATCACATATTTGTGTGTTCATCACTTCAGTCATTCTTAGAGCACTTTCATTATTACAATAATAATAACAAACAAAAAACAAGCAAACAAAACTCATCTCTAAATCTCTCTGTGCTTCCCCTGCCATCATAGCTGCTATTCTTTTTTCTTCTCTCTAGTATATTTGTATTTATATTTTGTAGTTTTATATATGTAATCACCCATATTTGTGTTTTACACGAGGTTTTACTATCTTATACAGTCTCCATGTTAGAGTTTTTAGCTTTCCTTGTAGTAATAATCATGACTTTAGACTTTCCCTTTCATCCACTGTCATTCCTATATAATAGCTCTGCTAGTTACTAACACCATGACATGCTTTCACCATTTCTATTCATTTAGAAAGATTTAAAAACAACCTTTTTAGTAATTCACAGATTAACCCTCAGCTTTCCATTCTCTACCTCCTTCTATTTCCTGATGACCTATATTCTGATTATTAACTACATGAGTTTACACAATATATTTAGTTCATAATAGCACATGCAGTTTTTGTCCTTTTGTGTCTGGCTTGCTTCACTCAACATAGTGTCCTCCAGGTTCATCCATGTTGTCATATGCTTCATTTCTTCTTATAGCTGCATAATATTCCATTGTGTGTATACACCACAATTTATCTGTTCATCAGTTGATGGACACCTGGGTTGTTTCCAACTTTTGGCAATTGTGAATAATGCTGCTATGAACGTCAATGTGCAGATGTCTGTTCGTGTCACTGCTCTCACTTCTTCTGGGTTTATACCTAGAAATGGTATAGCTGGATCACATGGCAAGTCCATATTCAACTTCCTTAGGAACTGCCATACAGTCCTCCACAGTGGCTGTACCACTCTACATTCCACCAACAGTGAATAAGCATTCCTGTCTCTCCACATCCTCTCCAAACATTTACAGTTTTCTGACTTTTTAATAGCGGCCAGTCTAATAGGTGTGAAATGATATCTCATTGTAGTTTTGATTTACATTTCCCTAATCGCTATTGATGTTGAACATTTTTTCATGTGTTTCTTTGCCATTTGTATTTTTTCTTTGGGCAATTGTCTTTTCAAGTCTTTTGCCCATTTTTAAATTGGGTAGTTTGTCTTCTTTTTATTCTTGAGTTGTATGATTTCTTTGTATATCACGGAAATTAAACCCTTATGGGATACGTGATTGCCAAATATTTTCTCCCAATGAGTCGGCTGCCTTTTCACCCTTGTGACAAAGTCCTTTGAGGTGCAAAAGTCTTGAATTTTGAGGAGGTCCCATTTATCTACTTGTTCTTTTGTTGCTCGTGCTTTGGGTGTAAGGTTTAAGAAACTACCGCCTACTGCAAGGTCTTGAAGATGTTTTCCTACGTTTTCTTCTAGGAGTTTTATGGTTGTCACTTTTTATATTTAGGTCCTTGACCCATTTTGAGTTAATTTTTGCATAAGTATGAGATAGGGGTCTTCTTTCTTTCTTTTAGATATGGATATACAGTTCTCACAGCACCATTTGTTGAATAGACTGTTCTGGCCCAGCTGGAAGGACTTGATTACCTTGTCAAAAATCACTTGATTGTAGATGTGTGAGGGTCTATTTCTGATTTCTCAGTTCGATTCCATTGGTCAATGTGTCTGTCTTTATGCAGTACCATGCTGTTTTTTACCACTGTAGCTAAGTACTGTGCTTTAAAGTCCAGAAGTGAGAGTCCCCCAACTTCATTCTTCTTTTTAAAGATCTTTTTAGGTATTCGGGGGCCTTTACCCTTCCAAATAAATTTAATAGTTGGTCTTTCCATTTCTGCAAAAAAGGGCTGTTGGGATTTTTATTTGGATTGCATTGAATCTGTAAATCAGTTTGGGTAGAACTGACATCTTAACGATACTTAGTCTTCCAGTTCATGAACATGGAATGTCCTTTTGTTTATTAAGTCTTCATCAGTTTCTTTTAGCAATGTTTTGTAGCTTTCTGAATACAGGTCCTTTATGTGCTTGGTTAAATTTATTCCTAAATATTTTATTGTTTTAGTTGCTATTATATTTTTTTTTCTGATTTCTTCCTCAGATTGCACATCAGTAGTGTACAAAAATGCTATTGATTTTTGCATATTAACTTTGTATCCCATCTTGGCTTTTTAAAAATCATCATTTATTCAGACAAATTTATTGAACTCATGATAGTCCAGGTAGAATGCTAACCCTCAAAGAGATAGCTCACAGGTGACGTGTAGACTAAAGGATATGTTTTAGTGTAGCATAATGCTATTGCTGAAATCCTTCATTTACTTGTATATTTTCACTTTTTTTATATACCGCTGCTTTGCCCTTATAAGAAGAGATGGCTTTACATAGATCTGAACAAATATTAGTATATTAAGAAACTGCCTGGGGAAGCTGAAGAAAATCTCATCAGGAAGCAGTTTGACTTGCATTTTACACTGTGGACAACAGGAAGCCCACAGAGGCTTTGAAACCTGAGAGTAGAAAGTTTGTTCCTAGCCACAGTTTTGGGTTGTGGATGGTAGATGACCGTTTAAGAGACTGTTTGTAAAAACTAATCAAGGTAATATGTGATGCTTGAACTAAAGAGTAAGTGCTCAGTGAAGAAGTGAGAGACAGGGAAGATTTGAGGAATTTTAAGGTATAGTCTTAAACTTAAAAAAAAAAAGAATTAAAAAAAATTTTTTTGGGAAAGATTAATTTTTTTAAACACCCTCCCCACCCCCTACCCCCTGAGATGGCTCCCTCGTCTGTATGCTTGTTGCCTGCTTGCTGTGTCTGCTCATCTACTCTGGGAGGCACCAGGAACCGAATCGGGGAAGCAAGTGCCCAACCGCCTGAGCCACATTGCTCCCCACTGGCTGCGTCGTCTGCTGGCTCCATTGTCTGCTGGCTTTGGTGTCTGCTCATTGCGGCAGTTGCAGCATTTGTTCGTTGCAGCGCCTGCTTTTTGTGGTAGTTGTGGCGTCTGCCCTTTGTGGCGTCTTCTTTAGGTGGCATCGACAATCAAACCCAGGACCTCCTATGTGGGAGACCAGTGCCTAATTGCTTGAGCCACATCTGCTCCTCTTAGTCTTAAACTTTTAAGTGTGGAAATGTGAGAGGGAAGAATGTAAGATGATGCTGATATTTCCAGGCTCATTTTCTTGAGTGAGGTTTGATGTGGGGTTGGGAAATGGGCCTGGTGTATAGGAGTGAGTATCTGGGCTAGAGGCAGTTGTGGTCAGAAGGCAACAGCTGACGTCATGGGAATAGATACGATCACTCTTTTTCTTTGATGAGTGGGTAGCTTCTCCACCATGCTTCAGGAGGATTTCCAAACACCCTAGCATGCATTATAGGGCTCTTCAGGTTCCTCTCTTTACTTTTTCAGTCTCCTTTATAAGAGTCACTATTGTTCTCTCCCATGTAACTTGCATTCCCAGAATCCCCAGAGGTTTGCTGGCCCCTACACGTCTCCTGCTGTTCTGTATTTCTGCTACAACCCCTTCTTGTTCTCTGACCAAACTCTGGATCTTTCTTTAATACCTACTCTTTGAACCCCTACAACCCAGCTAGTGGCTCCATCCTTGAGTCCATAAGATTTTGTACATTTTTCTTCTTCTTAGAACTTATCTCTCACTTTATAGTATTATCGGTTGCCTTTCTCTCATCATCTATTAGACTGTGAGCACCTAAAGGGCAGAGAAGTGCCTTAATGTATCTTTATATTCCCAATAATAGGATAACACAAGGCAAATAGTAGATGTTAATTTTTTTATTGAATTAATTCATATATGTCTGAGCCACAAGTGTTAATTGATTTTGGATGTGTTCAGAAGTATATTGCACCTTGAAAAATGTAATGATTTGCAAAATTTCCAATATGTTAAATGTAAATAAGGATAAAATGAAACCTGAAGTATTTATAAGAAAACATTTTTCTTATTGCAAAGTCAATATATATTCCTTGTAGAAAAGCTGATTAATAGAGTTAAACTAAAAAGAGAAAACTTAAAATACCCCTATCCCACCATTCAGTGATATCTTGGTTTAAGTCTTTCAGGTCATTCTAAGAGTATGTACATAAAATAACAAAAATAGCATCAATCTGTGCATATTATTCTTGGCAGGTTTTGTAACTTAAAATCTTGTGTATTTTTAAAATATCAGTAAGTAGTCATTGTTCAAATGGCTGAATAATAGACTAATATTATGTCATTTGGGTATTCCATAGTTTATTTTGCCACTTCCCTATTATTAGATTTTAGTTTGTCCTGATTTTTCACTGAGATAATTACACTTTGATGAATACTCTAGTAATATTGTCAAATTCCTATTTATTTAGGACATTTTTGGCGAAAGTAGATGTGCATCTTTTTTTTTTTTTTTTTTAAACCCTATATTAATAAATTGCCTCTTGGAAAAGCCATGCTAATTTATATTACCACCAGCTGAATTCTTTTTAAAAATATATATATATTTTATTTATTTTTAAAAGATTCTTAGATTACATAAAATGCTACATAAAAGAAATAAGGATTCCCATATGCCCCACTCCCCACACCTCCCACTTTTCCCCGCATTAACAACTTCTTTCATTAGTGTGGTACATTCATTGCAATTGATGAACACATTTTGGAGCATTGCCACTAAGCATGGATTATAGTTTACAACCAGCTGAATTCTTTTCATCATATTTTTAAGTTTCAAATGTCCTAAAACTTAAGGATATATTAAAATAACTCAGCTTGCTACCATAGAAATGACAATTTTGGGGCTAAAGATATTACCAAACCAAAGACTTTTTGTAAATCTAAGTATTTTTATTGAATTTAGAAATAAATACTTATAAATAATTGTCAGAGTTTTGAAATATAAGAAATAAGCTTCATAGTCTAAGCAAGAGATTTTAGATTGTAGGAGTGGGGATTAGAACTATCTTGGATATGGGGTAGGTGGTCGTGTGAAAGCAAGCCCTTCTCTTTCAGCTCTGTCCTTAGTTGATCTTCTCAGTCCCCTTGTGAGGCCACTTCCCACCTCCAACCCAAAGTTTTTTAGGATGAAATCTTGCTGCTAGGCCCATGGATGTTAAAAAATCAGTAGCTGAATTTGGAGTTTGGAATAATTTCTACTTACTTCCAAATTCTCATTTCTCTGTGTTACTCCAAGATCTTTTTTACCTATACTATCTACATTAAATAATTTAAATGATTATTGATTAAATAAATAACAAGCTCCTCCCCCAACCCCTGCCAGGTTCTTTAGTTGAGCAATATTTCAGGTAGCAGATTCACAGTTCAGTTTGAAGAGCACGTCAAACCATTGAGTGAAATACCTGCCCAAAATCTTTTCATCTTGCTAGATAATTTGTTCATTTTTCAGGTAATTTGCACAGCCTTCATCAGTCACGAAAGAAACAAGGAAGAGGTAAAGATGCCACCATTTGAATATTATTGTCCTAAGTCCTAACCTGGCTTTGCACTGATGAAAGGGTGGTTTTTTAGAGAGCTCTTGGCTCCTGAATAAAACCATAAGAGGTTTCTGGACAGACATCCCCTCCCTCTAAGATCAGAAAGAAATATGAGAGAACATCTAACCACGGATAGCAAATCATGGTCATAAGAAATACACTGTTTTGCTGGCAAACTCAAAAATTCACTTGTGGGATCTAATGGCTGTAGGTAAGAAATATTTATTGTAACTGAGATTTAAGCGTGGTTTATTTTGTTTATGGAGTAGTTTAACACTACTTTTCTTTAAAACTAGGTTTTAATTTAGGAAAACACAATTCATACTTGTTCCCAGAGTAGAAATGACTAAACATCAAGGGAGTGGTTAGGGTGTGGGGTTTGTGTGGGTAAAATTTCTATTTACCTGCTAGAGTCATTGAGTGGATTTAAAAGCTTTTCCCAGATCGAGTTTCTGGAGTGAAATTTAGAACTAGTGTCCTGTGTACTACAATATATGGTCAGAATAAACAATCAATTTAGAAAGAAAAGGAACGGAGCAGAAACAGGTAAAATGATTAAGTGTATTGCAATGCAGTGGGACATACACAGAGTGAGTTTAACACTTGAGTAAACATCCAGCCTCTGTTACAAAGCTCCAAAGCAATGGTTAATTCTGGAACTCAGTAACACTTTTAATGATAGAATATTACCACCACCCCCCCTTTTTTTCTAAAGCTGTCCTCAGCTTCAGCAGAGTTGAGCCCTCTTGCATAGAGCTTTAAATAAAGTCATCCTTGCCTGTTTAACTGGTCTGGTGTGATTTTTTTCTTTAACAGATTTATATGCATGAATAAATATGAGTATTATGTTAATGTAAAGGTCCTATAGAGATTAATTTTATGTAAGAATGGAATGCAGAATTGTCTAGATTATAAGGACAAAATATCTACAGAATAGGTAGGAAACTCTTTTAAATTGAAACATGATCTATAATAGTAATAGCAACAGATTTTTAGAAATTATATAATTAGAAACTTAAATTTTGACCAATCTCATGTCCATTATCAAACCAATATATTGGCTAACTTACTTGAGGTAGACTCAAATAAAATAATTACATAAAGAAAAAAATTTTTTTTTAAAGAGGGAAGTAGGTACCTGGTTCCCCTCCTTCCACTGATATTGTGGGGTTCTTAGTTATCTGGGTCTGACCTGCAGCTAATGGAGTCAAACAGGAGTAGATGGGAGGTAGTGCTGAGGTATATGGGGAGATACGTGAGCCTTTTACTCATGTCTTGCTCTAAAGGCTTTCTGTAAACTGGCTTCTTTTGACACCATCCTATCCAAACCATTTCCTGAAAGACCCCCCCTACCCCCCACCCCCCAGTGACTTCCATATTGCAAATCTGATGGCTTTAGACAGATATATAAACATTCTTAGAGTCGTAGCCAGGATTAGAGGATAAGATGCTCATTTCTAAATCCTACATGTTTTTGGTGTGAGATGATACCCAAAAAGATAGTAGAGAAAAATGAATGCAAGATAAATAAATAGCCTAGAATAACTAGACTGAGCTTTTTCTGACATTAATTGTTCACTTGCTATGTGGAAGGACTATGCTCTTTGCCCAAGGGATGTAGCTATCTTTGCTTTCCAGAAAATTTTAATTTGATTAGAGAGACGAAATCAATACATATTGGATAATATAAAACGAGAAATTTCCTATAACAGTAAATAGCACCAAGATACCTTTCTTAAGTAGGCATGTCTGCATTTCTTACCTTGTGGTAGCACTCTTAGTACTCACATTCCATCCCCCTGAGTTGAGATGGGGAAGCTATTGCTTTCTAAAGGGGTGTCTACTCCAAAAGATCTAGCTCTTGTCCTAAGGCTCATACCAGACTCTCTGTTAGTGCTAATGGAAATTAAAATAATTTTCCATTTAAATTAAAAGCTTTCTTCCTTAGCTATCATCCCACACTTGGGGGCCAGGTACCAAAGTGAATAATCATGAGCTATAAAATCTAAACCATAACAGTATATCTTCTTTGGCATTAGAAATTTCATTGTATTTTTTGTGTAGCCACAGCTGACCTCCACTGTGGCAACCACCATATTGGGTGCTTGTGGATAATCAGAAACTAGAAACCACCCAGGTTAACAAAATAAGAATTGTATATGCTTTTGTGATATGATTATATCTGTACCCCAAACTTGCAGGAGCAATCTTACATAGTACTCATGAAAACTAGAAGAAAAAGCCACCTTTTTCCACTTAACACTGCCCAATAGAACTTTTTGTGATGACGGAAATGTGCTATATTTGAGCTGTTTAGTTCATTAGGCACCAACCACATATGCATTTGATATGTGGCCAGTGCAAATGAGGAGCTGAATTTTGAATTATACTTTATTTTCATTAATTTAAATAGCCACCTGTGGCTACTGGTTGTCATATTGGATAACACAGGCACTCCACATGTTGTTTCTCCTTTTTATTTAAATTGACATTTAAAATTTCTGTTTTAAAAATCCTGCCTTTACTGGCTTCCTCCATCCTCTTTCCCACTCTGTTCCCTTCCATTTTCTCCTTCTATTCTTTTCTCCTCATTTATTCTCCCCTTGTCCTTTCTCACCTTTCTGTGTTATCTTTAGGTAACACCATTAATTAGCATCACTTAATGGTTATCCATAAAGATGTGTCCTAGATGAGGGCATTTGCCAGGTATGTGTTGTTTACCACAAGCTTCTGATTTCCTGGTTACTTAATAAAAATAAATCGAGAAATAAATAGTTTTCTAAGATATTTTTGATGAATTCATGCTCACTCCTGTGATCACATCTTTCTTTTCTAAATACACAGAAAGAATCCTTTGGTAATTCATTCTAGAATCTTGCCCAGAGTGTATCAAAATCAGTGATAATTTTTTAAAAAAAATCATAAGCCTGAACTTCATAGTTCTGGTTTCCAGAACTATTGACTAATTGTCATCAAATCACTGGAGAATGGTGGGCTTCTCTTTCTTTACCTCTAAGTAGGAAGATTAAGTAGCTTCTCTAAGTTTTCTAATGCTTGGATCATGTATTTCTAATCTCATTAGTTTGGTTTTTCTTCTTTGTCACCTTCTTAAAAAAATTATGAATATTTTCTTTTTTTTGTAACTTTAAATGGGATTGACATTTGTCTGTTTTCTAGCTAGGCACTTTTCTCTGCCTTTTTTTCTTCCACTGTAACTCATAGAAAAGTGCCACTAAGATTTTGTAATCATATCTACTTTTAAGTTAAATGTTTTCCTTCTTCAGAATCATGATTTTCATCTTTCTTTTATTCTAGATTTGACTTGAGCCTCAAACAACTTAAGTGCTAGTGACTATCCATTTATAAGAATCCTTGTTTTGAATTACCGTTATACTCTGTTAAACTGAGAATACTCTTAAGTCATGGGTTACCAATGGGCTGGTGATCCTTAACTTTTTCTAGTTCCCATACAGAAGCTTTGGCCAATCATCTAACTGCACTCGACAGAAGAGCAATTTTTTGCCTCTAAAGGTTAAACAGGTGCTCATACCCACTTGTCATGGAGGTTTTTAAGGTGGGTATTGACCTTATCTGTTTGTCAGATGTGCTCATCTTAGAATCTTTGTGCTTATTATTCCTATAGCCTGAAATTGTTCTTTGCATGTCTACATGTATTTCAGCCTTTAGACTTCAGTTTCCATATCACTCTGAGGGGTTTTCTTTATGTACTTCCTTCATCACCTTTACTCTTATTTACTCCCTTCTACATTCATTTATATCTTTCTCTGTTTCTCATCCACACCACAACATAAGGATTTTCTCTCAGTTGCTCTGTGCCGTATTCTCAGTGGACAGGACCACAGCTGGTAACATTTTTGGCATTTTCTGTGCCAAAAATGTTACCACAGCTGAGTATATGTGTTTAGAAAAACACGGATTTGACTGGGAGGAAGACTAGGTTAGTTAATTATTACAGGCTAGGCGGAAGATTCCCACAGCTGCATTGCCTTGAGCATGAAGAGGAGGGGAGTGTTAAAGGAAGCCATTCAAGGGCAGGATCGGTGGTTTTGCAAGGTGAGGTCCTTTCTCCACACCACTGTGTCCATCCACATCCAGAGGTGTGGACAACTTCCAAAGCTGGGGTACCAGAAGATAGGTTCGATATGGCATGTCCTTAACGGATTCATTTTTGAAGAATTTGAGTTTAAGTTGCCTTTAGGACATGTTTTAGGCATTTGGAAATAGGGTGCTGTTGCTCAGCATAGAGGATAGGACTGGATTTGTGGAACTTTCTATTCTTACATTTTAGATTCCTATGGTTCTAATTATTATTGTTCTTCACATTTTCTCCTGACAGTATTCCTTGTATCTTATGCATGACATAAAACTTGTTCCTGTTCAAAAGTTTTTACCACCCTTATGGTTTGGGTTTTCTTCCAGCCTGGCTTTGGAGTTATGTTTTTAAAGCTTGCTGCTCTTTGGGACTGATACATTTACCTTCTGAACAGCTGAGAAAGCAGAGAAGGTTTATTAAAATCTGCTCATCTACCATAGTTTACCAGTTATCAATGGTTGCAGTTCTGCTTGAACTTGACTTGTCCTTCTTGAGAGCCAGTTATTCTTGCCTGTCAGTTAATTATATGCCATTTACCAGGAAGAGCTCAAATAATGCTTAATGATGTCAGAACTTAAAATGTTGAAGGCTTTGGATAATACCAGCTCAGTTGTGGAGATTTTTTAGGATTAATGCCAACCACCTTGACTGGTATTTGTATCCAGGATTATGCAGTGACAGGTCTTGAAGAAATGTATTGTACTCATCAGAGAAATTTTAAATTCTGTCCTTATAGTGATTAAATTACCAGAGGAAGGGTCTCCCATGGGATAATTGCTGTTTAGGTACTCTATCTACATTATCTCATTTGGTCCTCAAAAATCAGCTCATGTAGGATAAGTGTTTTCATTCCTATTTTAAAGATAGGAAGCTGATGCACAAAATCTACCCTCCAGATGGTAAAGCTTTCTTTCGTGCTTCTCCTTACAAAGCAGAGGTCCCCAAACTCTTTGTTCTCTAGTGCCATGTTATGAAATACATCTGTTAGTATAATAGGCCATGCCTTTGGGAGGCAGTGCATGGAAAGAGCTTACATAGTGCCCTGCACATGCTATGTGCCAAAAAGGTTACCATTGCTATTATTATACCTGTTATTGCTAGCCGCCCCTGCCAGCTAAGTTTCCCCAACATCCAGAAAGTTAACAGAACTTTGTATTCTGATAGTAAAAGGTATGGCTGTGCCTATTATGACAAATAAAAAGGCATCGAAAAGACATTTAGTCATGGAAATAAAGAAAAGGAAATGTGTTCTACTGGAATGGCTTCTATTAGTGACAGTACCTCCTGTGTTTTGGAATTATTCCCAGATGAAAGATTTTGCTGAAAGTAGGCATTAATGAAACTAATGTAAGCCATTTGGTATGGTGTGATTTTTTTTTTTTTACCTTGTGATTTGAGTGGCATATTCTAAAACCCAGTAGTGCATCCAAGCTGGCCATTCACTTATACATCAGATCCAACTAGCTATGTGCAGGGGCCAATGTAGAGTTTTGGACAGCCAGCCATGGCCTTGTTCTATTAGTAGAATAGCACTGAGATCTCATCTTATTAAAAAAGAAAATAGTAACTGGAGTGTAAGGTAAATTTCCCTGGAAAGTATTATTCAAAAAAAGTAGGTCCCACGAAACCCCCTAAAATAGCATTGTTTGAACTCTAAGGGGCATTTGCAGTCCATTTCTATGCCGACTGTAAAGGGCTTTAAAAAATGTCTTTACAACTCCTAGAAAGACTTTTGAAACAGAGGAGAAAGAAGTACTCGTAATTTATCTTTAGCAAGAAATATGCCTTACATTTATCTACTGCTACATGTTGTTTTTCTCTTTTTAAACTAACTAGAATCCTAAACTCTTCTTCTTTGGTTATCTTCATGTCTTCCCTTATCTAAGAGTAACCCATTTATGGTGGGTTCACTTATGATGGTGATAGTATTAGAGACTCTTCTGCATAATGTGAGAAATGTGGTCATAACATTTACATTTGTTACTTTTTAAAATTTCAGATTTCTAAATATAATAGAGTTATTGCAAGAGTAATAGGAGGCTCAAGTATCTGGAAATGCTATATGAAAGAGGTGGCATGTAGGGCCTTGAAAGATGGGTTGGTTTGAACAGGAATATTGTATTCAGGCTGGAATAGTATGTGATTTTTCCATTTGACTGGAAAGTGAAATTTTAAAGAAATTTTGGATGATATGCCTATGGTGCTTTCAATGTTGGACTAAGGAGCATGGACATTCTTAGTGAGGCGATGGGGAGTCATGGCAGATTTTTGACTTGAGAATTGATGAGTAATGTCACTCACTTATTTAAGCAACAAGTTGACCCTTCACTTGGCCTTGCTTAGTTCAAGATAATTGATTTGAAAGTAATAAAATGACATTTATTAAGCAATACTCTATCATATTAATTAAGCACCAATTTAGACTAACCTTCCAAGTTGATTCAAGTTAATGAGATTTTATTATGATGGGAAAGAGAAGCATTCTAGTACAGTATCTTCTGTTCTGACTTTCAAGGTCATTTCTTACATAAAAGCAAATTGCACAGAATATAAAACCATCTTTTTTGACATTTTGGGTCCACAGGTTATAATGACAATATTTTTGTACCATCTCCCTTTGCTGTGCTTCACCTCTTCCATTTGAGCAAATAGCCTTAAATTTCACTTAGTCAAAGAAATCTAGGATAGAAGGAAGAACATTGTAATGGCAGTTAGGTGAAGGGGAGGCTGTGCTTCTTAAAGGGGAGAGATTTCAAATAGAGGAGAAAACTGTCTGAAGCAAAAGTGTGGCAGCCTCAGTCATACCTGGGAACTTGTTAGAAATGCCAATTCTTGGACTCCATCCCCAAAACTCTGTGGGGCAGACTCAGCAATCTGCTTTAAGAAATTTTGAAAACCAAGGATCTTAAGGCATTGGGGATTGAGGGAGGGAGAAGTTAAGGCTTTTTCTGCAAAAGGAGTATTTTGTAATGGTAGCTGCTATTTATTGACTGCTTGCTTTGTAATGAATTTTACAAAATAGAACATATAATTTTTATCTCAATCTTGGGAAGTGTACTATTACCATCTCTTACTTTACAGATGAGAAATGAAGTGGTTCAAGAAATAACATAGCAGAGCTTCCATGCAGATCTCTCTAATTCTATGTCTTTGAACCTTGCCAGGCCACAAGAAGGCAGCAACGGGACTCAAGCAGCATTGCCATCTTTTCCCTCTCTCTTCTGCAGTCCCTGTGCTACTTTTCCCAGCATCCCTGACTAAGGCATGTCCTCGTTCTTGCTTGCATCCCCGGGAGACAGTGTGATCTAGTAAAGAGAGCAAAGCAGGAACCTTGTGTTTCCCTATATTTGACTTCTGTTAACAAGGCTTGTGACCCTAGGCCCATCCTTTGGCATCTTGGTGCCTCACTTTCCTCATCTGTAAAATGAGGATGGGATGGATTGAGGGTTCTTATTGATTTTTATCCAAATGAGAGGCATGAGTTAATTAGAGGCAAACTAGATGCCCTCTTAAGAGTTCATTCTGATTCAATATTGAGAGGAGCTAGATATTGAAAAAATGTTTCAAAAAATAGATCCTTGCTTATGTAGAAAATGGAGGTGATACTTTCTGATAGTGCTGTGATGTGGAAATGAAATCACTTATATTAAGTTCCTAGCAGAGTGTCTGATGCAGGTGGAAGGTCCTCAGAAAATGGCAGTTCCTTAGACCCCCCCCAGAGCAAAACAACTTCATTCCTGATTTTGGCATTTTCTTTCCATGAATTTAAAAAGGTTATTGTTTTAATTTTTCTCTACAGGGGAAATAGGAGGTGGAGGTTTGTATTAAAATATTAAGTTAATTAAAGCTTCCTATTAAAATTTTAAGACGGAGGAGAAGAATGGGGCAATGTGACCACAAAAATATAAAGCAAATAAGTGATTATGTTTCCAAAAATGTTATTTCCTGATTTTGGTAATTTTTGTAATAATAGTAAGTTGAAAAGATATTACTATAACATAAATAACAAAAGATACTTAATGTGTGAATATTCTCGCTGTCCTGATTTTGCGATAATCAGGATAGGCTAAACATTCGCTATGTTAGAAACCATGCAGTATCCCCAGACCTAGTTTTTCTGCCTAGGTCTGGTTTTTAGAATGCTGGTGATAAACTAAGCCTGATTTATTATATAACCATCCTGTATGGGAAAAAACTGTAACTCTAGGATCTTTGTTCAACCTTAAGAGCTATAGCAGGGGGACAGATGTGGCTCAAATGATTGGGTGTCCGTCTTGCATATGAAGGGACCTGGATTTGAGTCCCAGGACCTTCCAGTAAAAATAAAAAAGTGAAAAATATAGAAGGCGCGTGGGCCACCAGGCCCCGCAAGCGGCTGAGCCCCCCAGGCCCCATGGGTGGGTACGCCGCCAGGCCCCATGCACGAGTGAGCCCCCAGGCCCCGTGCGTGGGTACACCGGTCAGGCCCCACAAGTGGGTGCGCCACCAGGCATTAGGCCATGTGCACGGGTGCACTGCCACGCCCTGCAAGTGGGTGCGCCGCCAGGTCCCGCAAGCGGGTGAGCCACCAGGGGAGTGACACAAGGGAGAGCCAAGATGAGACGCACTGAAAAACCAGGAACTAAGGTGGCACAGGTGGTAGGACACCTCTCTCCCACAGCGGAGGTTCCAAGGATGGAATCCCAGTGAAGACAGGAAGAGAAGGATGAGAAGAGAGGGCAGGAAACGGACACAGAGAGTTGTCCAGTGAATGGACACAAAAACAGCAGAAACGGGGAGTGTGGGGGTGTGGGGGGGTGGGTAAAAATGGATAAAAGTAAGTAAGTAAGTAAATAAATCCTTTAAAAAAATGTATAGGGGAGTAAGATACGGACTATAGTTAGTAGTAATACTTTGACGATGCACTTTCATAATTTGTTAATAAATCTTTCACAACAATGCAAAGTATTTGTGATGGGGTGATATGTGGGAGCCCTGTATGATGTTATGCATGTTTGTTTTGTAAGTTCACAATGTTAATGAACACTTATTGTTTATGTATGTTCATGTATGAATGATATACTTCAATAAATTGTTTTAAAAAAAGATACTTAATGTAATACTTAATGTCTTTAGTGTCATGGTTTGGCAAATTGAAGTTCCTAATGGATTAGCTATTTATTTTATGAGCTTAACTTGAGACAATCTTGTGGGTAGAATTCATGAGTAGTTCTTAATCTATGCCTTTTTTTCTTTATTTCTCTCACAGCCTTTCCTTTTATAGAGAGAAAATCCTTTTTTTTATTTGAAATAGTCTTCTTTTTTTCTGAAACTTTCATGCAAAATCAGTTACTTTGTCTACCTTTTGTAGAAATAACACCCATCTTATTTATCCTGATACATATTTTATTTTACAAGTTCCAATTTCATTTCCTAAGCTGGAAGATCATTTCAGTCACATTTTACCCCCATTATGACATTTCTAAATTATAGTCATCTCTCTCATATTAAATGTGTTCCTAAGCCTTTGGAGTCTATAAAACAGCTGGATATTGTCACATTTGATAAAATTTAGACTTGTCCCACCCCTACTGTGTTAGTGAAGTTACATGAACTGTCCTCTGTTGTTTGGGGATAAGAGGTCATGTGTTGAGGTATACCTGGGTGGACTGCAGAGGGATTGGTTATGTATTAAGGAGGCAGAAGACCTGGGCCTGGTCACCCTTCCTGCCAGATTACTTTCCAAACCACTGTTTCCAGTCTTCCTTATGCCACTTGTCAGATGGATATGATATCTTCTTTACCCGAGAGTCGGAGATGATCTTAGTTTCCCTCTTCAAGGAGCTCTGTGATTCCACTATGAATACTAGTTACTTTTGCATGAACTGTAAAGTGCTGAGTGAGGACTATTGAGCCCTGTTTGTATCTGAGAGTCCACAAGGTTAAAGGCTTCTCTTCAGAGTGTAAGGTAGCCTGCCCACCCACTCCTTTCCCACTATCACCACTGACAACTTGAGGGATCCTGGCGTTACTACATTCTATATTTGCAAATGGACTTTGTTTTTATGAACTATGATCATCAAAAATTTATATTTACAAGATAAACCGTTTAAATGATGGTTATTCTCATAGCTGATTTTTCTTTTTTAATTTCAAAGTGGTTCACCCTAGGGTTCCTTTAATTAGTAAGTTAATCTCCTGCTAGATTTAAATGGGATTTGATAAATAAAAATTCCCTTTACACACTTAACAGGATGTTATGTTGGTATAGCAGAGTGACTAAGAGTAAGATTCTGGAGTCTCACCCCTAAGCAAGGTTAGAATGCCAGCTTACTCAGTCACTTGCTATGTGATCAGGGGTGATTTGTTTATCTTCTCTCAGCCTCAGTTTCCTCATCTGTAAACCAGAGATCATAATGTCTCTTAGATAACATGTGTGAAGTGCTTAGGATGGCACATTCGAGCAGTGTTTTGTAAAGGTAGCACATGTGTTGTGTAAGAAAAGTTTTAGCTGTATAATTGCACACCAGTGCCAGTGTTCATTTTAAGGGGTCATTCTGTCTTAATTTTAATTTGGCTCTTCTTTCTTTCCTTCTTTGGATGTGTTTGTAAACTTTTAACACCTCAGAAAAGAGATCACGTTCTTGTTCTGTCAGATTTCTCCTGCTCTGTGGCTTGGTGTGATGGGTGGTCAGGAGGGCCTTGAAAAAACACAAACCATGAATTACCCAGCACTGGGTAATGACAATGTTTCAGATGACATTTTCCTAATTTTTGCTTTGACTGTTTTTTTCTCCAGGCAACATGAAATAGTGGGGGAGACAAGAATATGTCTTTAAATTATTGACTTCTAAATTCTTGGAATGGGCATATTCTGTTTTCTCAGAATCAGACTAGAAGGCATTATTTTACTACAGAAGAGTCAAGACTTGTCCCAAATGGATGTTGGTTTCAGCAAATCATCTTTAGAGTAAGGAATGAAGGACTTGGACAGTATTCATCATCTGTGCTTCACTAGGCCTCTCTTTTATCCTATTAGTGAGTCCCGTTTGTCTGTCCTCTGTCAAGGGCTCATGTACACCATGCTGATTTAGTGCTAACTGGGGAGATTAGAAATGCCTTGCCTAGTGCTGTCAGCTAAACCTGAATCAGTGACTGTGTACCCTGACCCGTCTACGCAAAGAGGTTTGCCCTTTGCTCTACTGCTCACTCTAATAGGCAGAAAAGCTCAGCTCACCCCAGCTTTATACAGAGGTCAGCTCCAGAAATAGCTCCTTTAACATCAGCAATAGAAGCTACATAATTCCAACAGGCAGATAGTACACAATGGCTGTTTTTGGCCTTGGGCCAAAATAAAGAGGTTTATCTTTACTGAACATCACCACTACTACAGGCATACCTTGGAGATATTGAGGGATCTGTTCCAGACCACCACAATGAAGTGAATATCACAATAAAGCAAGTCACACACATATTTTTTTGGTTTCCCAGTGCATATAAAGTTATGTTTACACTATACTGTCGTCTCAGTATGCAATAGCATTTTGTCAATGTACAACCTTCATTAAAAACTGCTTTATTGCTAGAAAATCGGCTTTCAGCAAGCTTTCATCTGAGCTCTCAGCGAGTCATAATCATTTTTCTTGTGGAGGGTCTTGCCTCGATGTGTTGATGGCTACTGACTGATCAGGGTGGTGGTTGCTTAAGGTTGGGGTGGCTGTGGCAATTTCCTAAATAAGATAACAATGACATTTGCTGCATCGATTGAGTCTTCCTTTCATGAAAGATTTCTCTGAAGCATGCGATGCTGTTTGATAACATTTTATCCCCAGAAGAACTTCTTTCAAAATTGGAGTCAATCCCCTCAAACACTGCAGCTGCTTTATCAACTAAGTTTATGTAATATTCTAAATCCTTTGTTGTCATTTTATCAGTGTTCGAAGCATCTTCACCCAGGAGTAGATTTCCATCTCAAGAAACCTCTTTTTCTGCTCATCTGTAAGAAGTAACTCCTCATCTGTTCAAGTTTTATAATAAGATTGCAGCAATTCAGTTACATCTTAAGATTCCACGTCTAATTCTCGTTCTCTTGCTATTTCTCCTCCATCTGAAGTTATTTCTTCCACTGAAGTCTTGAACCCCTCAAAAGTCATCCATGAGGGTTGGAATCACCTTCTTCCAGATATCTGTTAATGAAGATATTTTTATCTTCTCCCATGAATTGCAAATGTTCTTAATGACATCCAGACTCATGAATCCTTTCCAGAAGGTTTTCAGTTTACTTTCCCAGATCCATCAGAGGAATCACTATCTATGGTAGCTATAGTCTTAGTCAATGTATTTCTTAAATATTAAGACTTAAAAGGCATAATTACTCTTTGATCCATGGGCTGCAGAATGGTTGTTGTGTTAGCAGGAATGAAAACAAAATTAATCATATTGTACATCTTATCAGAGCTCTTGGATGACCATGTGCATTGTCAATAAGCAGTAATATTTTGAAAGGAATCTTTTTTTGAGCAGTGGGTTTCAACAATGGGCTTAAAAATATTCAGTAAACCATAAATAACAAGTAAACAGATGTGCTGTCATCCAGGCTTTGTTGTTCCATTTATAGAGCACAGGCAGAGTAGATTTAGCATAATTCATAAGGGCCCTAGGATTTTCAGAATGGTAAATGAACATTGGCTTCAACTTAATATTACCAGTTGCATTAGCCCCTAGCAAGAAAGTCAGCCTGTCCTTTGAACCTTTGAAGCCAGTCATTGACTTCCTCTCTAGCTATAAAAGTCCTAAATAGCATCTTCTTCCAATAGAAAAGGCTGTTTTGTCTACATTGGAAATCTGTTGTTTAGTGTAGCCACTTTCATCAGTTATCTTAGTTAGATCTTCTGGATAACTTGCTGCAACTTCTATATCAGCAGTTGCTGCTTCACCTTGCATTCTTATGTTATGGAGATTGCTTCTTTCCTTAAACCTTATCAACCAACCTCTGATAGCTTCAGACTTTTCTTCTGCAGCTTCCTCACCTCTCTCAGCCTTCATAGAGTTGAAGAGAGTTAGGCTTGTTCTGGATTAGGCTTTGGTTTAATGGAATGTAGTGGCTTGTTTGATCATCTATCCAGACCACTAAATTTTTCTCTGTATCAGCAATAAGTTTGTTTTGCTTTCTTGTCATTCATGTGTTCATTGGAGTCGCACTGTTAATTTCCTTCAAGAACTTTTCCTTTGCATTCATAACTTGGCTAACTGTCTGGTGCAAGAGGCCTAGTTTTTGGCCTCTCTTGGCTTTTGACATGCCTTCTTCACTAAGCTTAATCCTTTTCTAGCTTTTGATTTAAAGTGAGAGACATGGAACTCTTCCTTTCACTTGAACACTTAGAGGCCATTGTAGGGTTATTAATTGGCCTAAGTTCAATATTGTTGTGCCCTGGGGAATAGGAGGCCCAAGGAGAGGGAGAGAGAAGGGGGAGCAGCTGGGCAGCAGAGCAGTCAGAACACATATAATAACAGTTATCGATTAAGTTCACCATCTTACTTGGGCACAGTTCATGCTGCCCCAAAACAATTACAATAGTAACATCAAAGATCACTGTTCACAGATCACCATAATAGATAAAATAGTAATTTAAAAGTTGGAAATATTGTGAAAAATACCAAAATGTGACACAGAGAACAGCACCATGAGACTTGCTTGACGCAGGGTTGCCACAAACCTTCACTTAAAAAAGAAAAAAACAATCTTTGTGAAGCACAGTCAAGCGAAGCACAATAAAATGAGGTGTGCCTGTACTACTCTGTCATTTACTAGTGATTTTATCATTTTTATGGGCCAAGGCCTAGTTTTCCTTTACTCAGAAGCCTTTTAGGCAGGTGTTCCCTGGTACTGGTCATTGTTTTCACCCAGAATTGTAATTCAGAGTTACTTCTCAGATGTACTTGAGGATGAATGTGTTATTTGATGGACCCTCCCAAAATAAATGGTGAGAATCTTTTAAGGGTAGGATATGGACGAAGTCCCCTTGCAAAATTGCACCTAGCACCTGGAATGTCTGGTACTATTAGACCTCCAAAATCCTGTGAACTTTAGTTGGTATCCTGAGTTGCTTCATCCTCTGTTACACTTTCAATGGATTACATGTCTTTCTTCTCTAAGATTTAACCCAGTGATTGTCCAATTCACATTTATAACCCCCAAGTCAATAGTATGTATTCAGTAATTGTTGAGTGAGTGAAATGACCAAATGATGACTGAACAAGTGAATGAGTGAACAGAGATGTGCAGTGGTGGGATGTCACCTATGAACACCCTAAGATAGCATCTAAACAAATCAGTTAGAAGCTTATTCTGTCCCATACCTTCATCAGTCATTCCTATCAACCCCAACCCTCCCCCAGACATATTTTGGTGATATATTAAATTTCAATTTTTATTTCTCATTCTCCCCCTTTACCATGATAAAAAGGAAATTAAATGGCTAAACCAGTACATTAAATTAACAAGAAAGGTATAATTTATCTTTTAGTCTACCGAAGTCTGAGGAAAAATTTTTGTCCTTGTCTAAAAAGTTTGTTGGCTAGATCTTTTTCTGAACTGTGTTTTGACTAAGAAGAAATTAAACCTTTAAAAGATGCTGCGGAGAGATCTTTACATTCCGCAGGTGCTATAGTATTAAGGAAGAAATCCGTTTAGATAATTTTACCATAATATTAAGGGAGTTTTATAAAATCATGGTTCAAAATCACATATGCAGTGTTTTATAAATTTTTACTTCAAAGGGTCTTATGATAAGGCAATTGAAATACAATTTTGAACTTGACTTTTGACTAGTTTCTCAATAGTGATTGATCATAAATTATAAACTTTTCACTTACTAAACTATATTTTTATTTATTTTTTATTTATATTTTAATTTTTTTATTTATCCCCCCCTTGCTGCTTGTGCTGCTGTGTCCATTCGCTGCCTGTCTTCTCTGTGTCTGCTTATCTCCCCCTTGCTGTGAGGTCTTGCCGCATCAGCCCACGGCGCCGCG
>JAQZBX010046867.1:0-20645 GCA_029593785.1 Cabassous unicinctus | reverse complement strand
TGATGCAGCAAGACCTCACAGCAAGGGGGAGATAAGCAGACACAGAACAAACACACAGCAAATGGACACAGCAAACACAAGCAGCAAGGGGGGGATAAATAAATAAATAAATCCTTAAAAAAAATATGAGTGGGGAAGGGGGAGGGAGGTTGGGTAGGTGGGAGTCTCTAGTATTCCGTGTGTGACTTTGCTGTGACCTAAAACTTCTTTGAAAATTAAATCAAAATTTGGGAGACACTGGTGAATGAGAGGGGGAAGGTGTCACGGTACACTGGATATCTGATTATACAGTGATAAAAGGAAAAAAGGATAATTTCTTTTTAAAAAAAAAAGGATTTTTTTTTGTGTTTTTTTCCCATTTTTTTTCAATGTCCCAATCCGCTAATTATATTTTATTTTTAGTTTAGTTTCTTTTTTTTTCTTCTTCTGAGTTTTCTTGTACTTATCTCTTGCATTTAAGCTTATCATTATTATTTCTTTTTCCTATTAATTGTATTTTGTTCTTATAAGGGCTTCAGTTCAGGGAAGGTTTAGATCACAGAAGGGTTACAAGATGGGCTGTGGTGGATTATTGGTGGGGGTTGTCTGGGATGGGGGATTCATGCGAGTAAGTCCATCTGAATATACATGAAAGTTATATAAAATTGTTCAAATGATCAAGGGATGGGGCATGGTCGCGGTGGGTGGACAATTACTCAATAAATGAGGGAATCTGAATTCCCAGCCTGGAGAGCTCTGCTACATTCCCCAAGGGAGCAGCAACAGTCCCCTGAGTGCAGAGGCAGTGTCTGGCAAAAGAGGATGGCCCACTGATGGGTTCTTGTTATTGAGGACTAGCCTTATGAATATTTGTTCTTCTAATTGAAACTTAGCCTACTGTTATGGGATGCCTAAGGGTTGCCACCTGAGAGCCTCCTTGTTGCTCAAATGTGGCCTCTCTCTAAGCAAAACAGCATATGAATGCATTACCCTCCCCCCAACGTGGGACATGAATCCCTGGGATGAGCCTCCCTGGCAACGAGGGATTAATACCAAGTGCCAACGGGCAACACGATTGGAAAAAGACCTTGAATAAAGGGAGGAAAAGGTAAAGAGAAATGAGTTCACGTGGCTGAGACTTCAAAGAGAGTTGGGAGATCATCCCAGAGGTAATGCTTATGCACACCTCTGTAGGATCTCATAGAACACCAAAGTGGATATCACCCCACACAGAGGGACCCCTGAGGGCTCTGGAAAACCCCAGGTCTTATATAAGTGGGGATAGTCCCAGAGATTGATGCCTAATTAGTGGGCTCTTCAGTGGAATCTGTGCTCATGAGAGTGACAGAGTTGGACTCAAATAAGTCCTCCCTGCACATGGTCCATCAGTCCCTTCTATTCAAACCTATATGTGATGCTGGAGTTGTTAGGTGTACTTCCATAGACTGAAGCCTCTGGCCTACCTATTTGCCAGCTGTGCCTGGAATCTCGGTGGAGCTGCAACTCCTACCCTACACCTCAATGGACTCATCCAAGTGGCCTGGCGAGGAGATGACGATGGGCAATGGTCATCCCAGGAAATGGAGAGGGCCTGCAGCTGCAGGCAGGATAAACCCATCCACAGCATATACAGAATATAAACCCTCTCTCACTTGGAGGTGGAGTGGACATCACCATCCCAGTCCCCTCAGGATTGGGGGAGGAGCTGTGGTCTAGAGTGGACTTGGTGGTGTTCTGTTGTAGACATATTATGATTCAAGCAATGGAAGAAATTGTAGCAGTGAGGTGGAGCTGGTGGCCACTGGACATTTTTGGGGCAGGGAGAGGAGGGGCAGTTGAAATACAGGGGCTTTTTGGGACTTGGGGGTTGTCCTGAGTGGTGTTGCGGTGACAGATGTAGGCCATTTTCCATCAGCATATACCACGCAGAACTGTGTTGTAGAGAGTTTGGTCTATGATGTGAACTGTGGTCCATGCTCGGTGGCAAGGCCCCAGGATGTGTATATCCATTGTGGGTGTTGTGTCACACGGATGAAGGATGGTGGTGTGGGATGTTGTTGGAGGTGTGGGAGCTGGGGAACATGGGAATCCCTGTAAATTCTGAGGAATATTTAGGTAAACTTAGCACCTTTAAAAATACACACACACACACACACACACACACACATATATATATATATATATAAAATAACATTTATGTAAACAAATGCACATATATGCATATATATTTATATATCATTTTACAAATATTTGTATGTATTGTGAAAAATTTGATTTTACCCACAATAAAAAAAAGGAAAAAAAAGTCTGTACTTCATTCTGAACAACTGAAGGCAGAAACACCATTTATGATATCGTCCTAACACAAGAAAATACCTATAGAAAGTTGACTGACATGAACGTTATGATACCGAAAAAGGATTAGCAAAAAGAAAAAAACAAAAGAAAATCAAAACACATATTCTAGCTACAACCAGCTGAGAAATTTTATACAAAGCCTAGTGAAGAGCCACACTGTGGTTATAAATATTTATTTCATATATATACATTCATACTTTAATATATATATGCATAATTCTGTTCATGTTAACTGTTTAATAAATTTTATAGTTTGCATATTTTAACCTTTTGTTTACTGGCCCCCATCCCCAGGAAAGTAAGTTTTATCTTTTGTTCACTGCTGTGTCCACAATACTTAAAACAGTATCCAACATGCAGTAGGCACTCAATATATTTTTTTTGGATGAATTTTAAAGCACAGGTCCAGTCTTATCTTTACTAAATCTTTCTATTGCCTTTATGAAGTCCCAAGTAAAATATGCTTCAGCTTTGTTAAAGCCAGATAAAAAAACTAAATGGCCTTTATTATAATTTTGAGAATCAGAATGGGCAGACCAAATAAACAGAGTCCCTTAGAGGGCAGGAATTTAAACACTGGCTCCTTCTTATTTGGATATGTTAACAAGTAAAATCAATTAGACTATAAACAGGGGTATATAATTATGTAGCAACTAAAGGAAACTAAGAATGAAATAAAATAATTTTTAAAATGTACTCATAGTTAAGGCAGTAGACAGAAATTCAAATTCATTTAACACAATTTTGCTAATGGTAGGGAACATAACATATCTGATATTAGAGTATTAACTTTCTTTAAAATGTATTTTTTCATCATATCCCATATTAAGAAATTCATTTTAAAACCTGAGGTATAATTCACATATAAAATTAACCATTTTAAAGTGTACAATTAGCGATTTCAGTATATTCATAAGGTTGTTTAACTATCAACACAATCTAATTCCAGAGCATCATCACCCCAAGAAGAAATTCCATATCCATTAGCAACCACTTCCCATCCTTCCTGCCCTCAGTCCAAGGCAATCATTGTTTACTTTCTTCTGTATGGATTTGCCTATTATTGACACTTCATTTGAAATGTGGCCTTTTGAGACTAGCTTCTTTTACTTAGCATAATGCTTTCATGGTGTAGCATGTATCATTACTTCACTCCTTTTTATGGCTGAGTAATATTCCATTGTATGGGAATACCACATTTGTTTATCCATCTTGTGATGGACACCTGCATTGTTTCTACTTTTTGTCTAATAATAATAATATTGCTATGAACATTCATGTACAAGTTTTGTATGGACATATGCTTTCATTTTTCTTGGGTATATACCTAGCCAGGAATTGCCAAACTGTTTTCATAGTGGCTACACCATTTTTCACCACTTGTTGTCTTTTCTGTTATAGTCATCATAGTAGATGTGAAGTTGTATCTCACTGGGGTTTTAATTTGCATTTCCCTAATGCCTAAGTATGTTGAGCATCATTTCATGTGCTTACTGACCATTTGTATATCTTCTTGGAGAGACGTCTATTGAGTGTTTGCTCTCTTTTTATTTGTGCTTTTGTGTTTAGTTGTTGAGTTGGAAGAGTTTTTGAGATGTATTCTGAAATAGATAAATTCACTGAGACATGCCAGGCAGAAAACTGGGAAGAATTAATGAGAGATTGTGAATCCTTGACTATTGTTAATGAAATGTTCCTACTAAATTTTCTATGGCTTCAATAGTTATTTAATATCTCCCTACCAAACCTACTCCACCCCTGTTGATCCCTAAAACTTTTAAAAGTATCATCATCTTTCTCAACACTAAGGGGATTAAATTCAGTCATCTTTGGTTTCTGCTTTCTGACCCTCTTCATCTGCTCTCATTACTGCCAGCTATTTAGTGATTAAAATGTAGATACATCTCCTCCTTTCTATTACCATGGCCAGGACACATCACGGCTGTCATAGCCCCTTGCCTAGACTATCTTCTTGCTTCCAGTCTCTTCTCCATCCAATCCATCCTAAGTGTTGACCTCAGAGTATCTTTCTAAAGCACAACTCTGATTACATCCTTTTCCTGCATGAAAGCTTTTGTAATTTGGTCCCAGTGTACTTTTTCTATTGTTGACTCCTTTTCCTTCCACTACCTAAACAGAAAAAATTCAGTTTGAGAGTTTTTCATATACTACTATAATCCTTAACATGCTTGTTTGTCTTTCCTATAAATTGTAAATTTTTGAAGGATAATTTTTAAAAGAATTAATACAAACGAAATACTCAAAAAATTAAGAAAGCTTTGTCATAGAAAAATGAAAGTAGATCTTACATTTTTTCTCAGTATGTTTCCTCTTAGAAATCTGTGGGGACAAAGATAAGGGGCTGGTAAATATCAAATATATAATATTAGCAACTGCATCAGCACTATTGCAAAAAATGAGGACTTATATTTACATTCTGTATTAATAGTATATAGGGAGTCTTCTCTCTTGCTCTCTCCCCTGCTGTAGCCAGACCCTTCCCTACACCACCGCTCAGCATCTGCACATCCTGACCCTGGCTAAAACAGCAATGGGGTAAGGCATCACGCCTCGTTCTTCATGGACTCTTCATGGAGCCCGCCACGCACCTCTCTCTTAGAGCCTTGAAGGCACTTGGAGATATTTTATAAAGAAAAAGACGTTCATGGTAACACAGGAGCCAGAAAGGGGGAAGGCAGCTGGAAGGAGGGGTGGGGGAGGAAAAGAGGGATTCCTTGGAAATCTAAAGCTAAGAAGTTCTTTTAAAAGGTATGAAAAGGTAAGTTGTCCTTCCACAGAAGGGGATTTATTGTATTTCAAGATTTTAAATTAGGGTCCAAAAGTGGGGGGAGGGGTAACCTTAACTACCTTAAATGGGGATAAGGGATATTTTGAAATGTGCTTTGTAATTCTTCTATTTCTTCTCTAAGCAAAAACAAAAATGGGAAGGGACGTTTGGGGCAGATGGGGTGAAAGAAACGAAGAAGAAGAATGCAGTCAAAGCGGCCCCATCTAGACTGTTGGAAAGATGGATGGAAAGGAGCGATGCGGGGAGAACCGGGCAAATTTCCTCCTATGGTCTCCTTGGAGAAACCACTAGTCCTGGGTGTGCGGGAGGTAAGGGGGGTGGGGACCACAGTTTCTTTTAGAGACAGGGAGGGGAAGGAGGGAGGAAGTCGTGGAGGGTGTGGCTTGAGAGCTGCAGGGGTGAGGAAGTGCATAGTGGGGAGCGGTGGAAGGACACGGGTTCGAAAGCGCTGGTGTGGGGTTTCTGTGTGTGTGGGCCGGCAGTCCCTGGGAGAGGCACCTGCAGCACTGGGTGCACACTCTGAGCCGTGCCGCACCCCTCCACCCCCTATGCAGCATATTCGGCAGAAAGGGGGCTGAGCGGGGAACCGTGCGTGACACCAGGAGCCCAGCCCTGCGGGCCACACCCGATTCTTCGGGATCCGGACTCCTAGGCTCTGCTTCCCAGCGGGATCTGACCATTGCTCCCAATCCGACCGCATTGTTCTTTTTTAGAGGGAACAAAAGTAGGTTACTATTTTTCTCTTAAGAATGGCATTACGTAAGTTCTTAGACGTAGTCGCAGATGTAAAGCTCCTTTGAACTCGTTAGATCATTTAAGGGAAAAGCTCCTGGAACCTAGATATAAAGGCGGATATAATAGCAATACAAATAAAGACTGTACAGGTAATCTAAAAAGGGCGAGGTATTAAGTTGAGCCACCGGAAAACTCTGATTTATACGTCAGAAAGGGCTAAATATCGACAATTTCTTAGGCCTAACCTGTATCAGAGAGAGATAATAGAGACACAGAGAAGGAAATTCCGGATCCAGGGCCTCAATCCCAAGCCGGTCTTGAGCCTCAAGGGCCCCATGGTTCCAGTGCTTGGTGGTCTTGGGGAGGACAAGCAGGGAAACACCCTCCTTTGGGACCGGGTTAGGGGTGCGGTAAAGGGAAGGAAGCATTCAGTAGGGCTGCTCAGGTGGCTCCGCCTTGCCCCACCCTCCCCGCGGTGCTAGGAAGACGGCGGGTCCCAGACTTTGCAGGGAGGGGAGGTTGGGGAGGGGCTGTCGAGCGGTTTGGGGTCCTGGGACCAGCCCACAATACGACACCCCCGGTGCACCCCTCCTGCTCTGCAGATACCAGGTGTTACTCAGTCCGAGCGCTGAGCCCCTCCCAGCCAAGGGGGTGGCTCTGCAGAAAGGCTGGTTCCATCCCCACCAGACCCACACAAAGGTGCGGCCCCCATCCTTCCCACCCACCAGACATACCAGGTGACCCCTTCTCAGGGGCACGCAGTGGGCTTTCTTCTCTCACCAACTCACAGCCCGCGGAGCTCGGAGCCATTTTCAACCAGTCAAAGCCTATGCTCCACGCTCAGTTCAATATGATATCTCGGGATGGAGACCCCGAGGACAGTCTAGGAAGAGGGACCCTCTTTACTATAGCAAGCACAACTCGGTCCCAACCCTCCCCAGCTGTGACGGGGACCACCAGTCTCAGGACAGCGGGGACGCACATGGGGCATGCGCTTGGAACTTAGCCTGCCCTGCAGTGCCTGGCACTGTAACCTGTGCTCCCCTCCCCAAAGCTGGGTGCTTGTCCCCGCGACGGCAGACTGAGGAGCTACCCCCGATTCCCACAATTGCCGGTTCACCTGCAAGTCCACATAGGCTCTAAGATGGGGGTAGAGGGGCTATCTCCCTTCACCATCTGCATCCCCACAGAGAGGTTTTCTGCTGCAGGAGGGCGGCTATGAACTCATCACCACAACAGAATTATTATTCCAAACATTATTATTATTTCATTACCCAGTGGCTTTATTTGTTCTTACCAAAAGGAACGTTGATTGCATTTGGTCAAGGATTATGTCTAGTTCTTTTTTTCTCCTACCCACCTCTCCTCCCTGGCTATCTCTCCCTCAAAAGGACTTCTCTCATTCATTTTAGAGTATAGAGCAAATATACCTCAGATTCCTGTCGGAATTATGTATGTTCACGTGGGTGTGATATATGTGCAGGTGCTTGCAAAGGGCAGGGCTTATGCACCAATGATTGCTGGGAAATTCTCTGCAAAGAATTGTTTGGGGCTGCAATGAGTGAAAATATATTTATATATTAGTGAGATTTGGTGATCTTCAGCAAATATTCTATAAGATTATGACTAAAAATATATAAATACAGGTTATGCACAAATTTAAACTTTTTTAAGACTATTTTTCCAATTGCTGATTCTTGTTAAGGTCTCAGTTCTAAAGAGATAGTGAAATGGTAGTCTCCATCCCATTAATAACCACCACCACCCCCAAAATATGACAAATGCAAGGGTTCTTTCTGCCGTCATTAAGGTGCATTTACAAATCACAGAAAAAAGCACTTCTGTAATATTAAAATAATAGGCTTTGAAAATCAATCTAGTTACAAAGCATAATTAATTAACCATCAGGAGGATGCTTTTTTCCTGATTCATTAAAAAATTATTGCATTTAGCATTATTGTACTGGGTGCATATAATATTCTCCATTATCTTCTCTGATGAACCTTCTGAATGGATATCTAAATAACTAGAAGTGAAAAAAGCTGAGGATTTGGGCAGAATTTAGGGTTGAAACTGAAAAAGAAAGAGCAGTAGCTTATCAATTATTCTTACATATTTAGTTTATACCTGCAATAAGCATCATGTGCCCCACTGTACCCTTGCAGGTAGCTAGAATGATAGTATAAATTAATACACCTGCTGATGTTTATCTCTGCATGTTAATATTCCCTGAAGGAAGGTATTATTTAAGTGATAATTAAGATTGGATGGTTTGTGATATTAAAATCTAAAACTTTGATTAGTCAATAAAATTAACAGTATATTTGTGATGTGACTTATAGATTTATGTAGGAAATTATTCTGGGGCTGCTAAATTCTTTTATTGTTAGAGCAATAACATCTGCATTAGTCATTAACATTTTTAGCAGGATTTTCTTTGGTAACATTAAAAATGGTTTTAATTACTTTTTTCCCAATTTTTCAAAACTTACTAATAGATAGGTTATGGAATAAGCATTTGACAATTTGGCACAAAATGACTTCCACCAATATCTCATTCTCATTAATAAAAATGATGTGAGATGCTGCATTTTACTCAGATTCAGGAAATGATTTCTCAGATTGCCATATAACAGTTCACACATTAAAAATCATTTTTTTATTGATAACTTAGGATCAAGAATGTTACTTAATTCTGTGTATATCTAGTAGTAGGTATAAAGCAGGATTTTTAAGTTAAATTTTCATGTACAATTAAAATGAAACAGAAGATGAATCAATTATGTTTCTAAGTGATAATTTTTGTCAGTAGTAAATCCAGGCAATTTAAAGGAAAATTCCTTATTGATCACCATTGTTTTTTTACTCCAAAATATTAAGGCTAACTATGTGCCCCCATAGGTTGTTGCTCACACACACAACAGATAGGAGCTTATAATGCAAACTTGGGCCTGGGTGTGGCCACCCCCAGATACTGATATCTAACTCCAGCTCTCATGAATTTCTTTTTTGGTCTTGGAAAAGTTCACATTATTCTGTGGCCACTGTATGTTTGACTTTATATGAGAAAAAGTAAGAAACTTGCCAGGTAAGAAGACCGAATTAGCCAATGACCCAGATGATTCCAGAATCTAGGCCACATCCTGGTTCTCTTAAATTGGATGGCCTTGAAGTCTGCCTTAACTTTTCACACCACTAGAGGGTAATCACTAAAGTAGATGATTGGTTATAAGCCTAGTTACAAATATTCGTTATTTAATAAAATCTTTCCTTTTATCTGGAACATTCAATTGTTTATTGAGTGAGTTAATGCCATGTTTACCCAATGAACACAAAGTGTTCATGTACCTTTTCAAGGAGACCATACAGACTGAGAGATCATCATCATTTGGAAGTAGGCAAAGACTCTGGTTAATTGTTCCCTTATGATTTTACTTTCTAGTTTCACTACATTGTTGTTATAGTATTATTTATGTTACTTTGGGGTTTTGTAATGGACAAATGGTAGAAAATGGTCAATAGTAATAGCAAAATTATTTCAGAACAGAATGTTTTAATGTTTAAATAAAGGAGTAAGATAAAGACATTGTTTACTTATTCATTTATTTAAAGTGTACCCAATGCTGGGGACACACCTGAAGGTCACAGCCCCACCTGCAGGGAGCTTGCAGGCTAGTTTGTAAAACAGAGGTAGATACAAGGTGATGCTGAGGAGGGTTGTTACCATTTTCACCCATTCACTGATTAATTTTTTCCCATCAAATGACACTTTTAAAAACCAAATTCAGCATGATTTCAACTTGGATGTTTAAATATAATTTTAATAGCTTAAAAATTTATTGAACATCTCCTTGTAGCAGTTTATTAGTTTAGTAGGAAATTGCTTTATTTTAAATGAAGAAACAAATAAGCATAAACTAGGTTTTACGATCATCAAAAGTGGGTTTTTTTTCTTGTTTCCATTAGTAGAGTAATTCCTTTTCTTGATTTCATATGACTATAATCCATCTGTAAAATATTTGATAGTGTTATATTTTAGTGTTCCTCACACTTTAATATGCATATGAATCATCTGGGATTTTCATTAAAATGCAAATTCTGCTACAGTAAGTGTGGGCTAAGGCTGGACATGCTGCATTCCCAACACGCTCCCAGATAACCCTTATGCTGACCCCCAAATGCATCAATTTAGAACATACCACTGTGGCATGCATGTACCTATGATATAAGCTCTAGTATTGTGTCTTATGTCTTAGCATTTTTAAATCTGTGGCAATCTTTAAAAAGTATTGCATTTCCAAACTCATGTGCTTAGGAAATGTTTTCCTCTGAGACTAATGTGTTATATGGACTACACTCAGTTAATTGGATTTTAAAAATGTATTCACATTGAAGGATTCAGCAGAAGGTCTTTGAGACAGATGTGGCTCCTGTGGGCTCCGGAACCACCCAAGTCCTGTGATTGTAGTGGATAGCTCTGGAGCTTGGTGCCTTTCCAGTGGGCCTACTTTGGAGATTGTGCTTCCAACTGTGACAGAGTTGAACTTAGATGTGACTTCTCTACACGTCTCTTCTGTCCCTTTTCTTTGAACCTATAATTGGTGCTGGAGTTGGTATGTGTACATCCAAGAGACTTGAATCTCTGGGCTGTCCAAATGCCAGCCAGGCCCTTGGACTCAGCAGAGATGCAGTACCTAGTCTCCAGTTCATTGGACTCACCAAGGACAAATAACGAGGAGGTAATGATGGCCAACCACCATACCAAGGAACCGAGAGAGTCTACAACTGCAAGCAAGAGAGGCCCAATCATCAACTATATGGGATTGAAGGCCCCTATCAATTAGAGGTAGTATGAGCATCACCATCCCGTAATCCTCAGGATTAGTGAATAAAATATGGACTAGAGTAGACTTACTGGTGTTCTACTATAGACTTATTGTGATTACAGCAATGGAAGAAATTGCATTGTTTATGTGGAGACAGAAGCCACTGGAAGTGCTGAACTCAGGAAGAGGGAAAAAGAGGTGTAATATGAGGACATTTTCAGGACTTGGAATAAACCTGGATGATATTGTGGTGACTGATACAAGCCATTATATATCCTGCCATATCCTACAGAATTGAGAGGGAGTAAGGGTAAACTACAATGTGAACTATCATCCATGCTTAGTGGCAATGCTCCAAAATGTGCTCATCAATTGCAATGAATGTAACCACACTAATAAATGACGTTGTTAATGGGGGGGGGGAAATGGGAAGTCTAGGGAGTGGGGCATATGGGAATCCCTTATTTTTTGTGTAACAATTCATATAATCTAAGTATCTCTTAAAATAAAAAATATATATAAAAATAAAATATCCAATAGATTTCTAATAGGATGAGGGATACTCCAACTTGAAATGCTGAAGCTCACTAAACATTTTCAACCCATCCATTATCAAGAAAAAACATGTTAATATATTTCCATTTACAGTTGATGATTCACTTTAAAATAATTATTCAATTTACACAAAACTATACTTTTCAGAAAGGGAAGGCTTTGGGAATCTAACATTTATTGAAATCTACTGCATGGCAATCATCATGCTAGGCACTTTACCTAAGCTATTACAGCATTTGACATGAAGTTACTACTGTTTAATGTAGGTTAAAGAATGTAAGACAGGTGGTCTTTGCTCTGCTTGGACAAATCACTCAACTTCTCAGACCTCTGAAAGATGCAGGGATTCATCTAAATGATCTCTGGCCAGTAATTAAATCTAGTAAATATATCAAAGGGCACTAATCATTCCCAGAACAGTGCTTCCACTTGAGTACTTATTCCTGCATCAGGGTCACCGTTTAAGGTTGTGTGGTATTTATATTGCAATGCCCTGTACTCTGGCTCCAGACTGTATCTGTCCAGAAGTTGGCAAGCTATTTATTACCTCAAAAAAAAATGCCCTTCCATTCCTTGGGATTATTAAAAAGATTCTTTTCTAATTCTTAAAGGGGACACCTTTTTCTATTTTGCCATTCAAAGGGTGCTTTTCCCTAATTTGTTAGCCCAGACAGGGCATCTTTTTAGAAACTGCACAAAGGCAGTGGCCCTGTGCTCTAGAATATGTAAGCATGTTTATGCCCGTAGGGTTGTGCATGCTGGCACCTGTAGATGTGCACACACACACATGAGATTTTGCTAAATTTGCTCATTTTGAAACTCTGTGACAACAGTGGATTCCCCCAGTCTAACTTTTTTGTTAGGTTTCTCCTTATCAATCAACAAATATAAATTATCTGCAATAAGGCATAATTAAAACCCTCACTAGAGGTACTATTCTCCCCTGTGTGTCTTATATTTGATACTGTATGTAATAATGCTCTTTTACTTCAAAGTTCAGAATTTGGTAGAAAGTCACAGATGCTGGGACATAGGTTCTGAAAAAGAGAATCAGTAATTCATCACAATAGGATGAAAATAATCTCTGCAGGATTCCTTTGACCTCTATTCTAAGAATTCTTGGCAGCTTAAAATATTTTGCAAGTTGTGGATCCTTTCTACTCCAGAATCTCTGAGAAAATGATGGAGAGCTGGAAAATGTTCTTACACAAACATTTAATTCTTTTGTTTTATTAATTCAGTCAACAAATATTTAGTGTGATGCTACTACTGCCAATCTCTCTTTAATCTTTCCAAACAATAAATAATCAAATATTCATGCATTAAAGTTCAGGGGCATCATAGAACAGGATTAACAGCCACAGGTTTCTCAAAAGACAACATAGGGTAAGATTCTATTCTCCATGAGGTAGTAATTAAGCCAAAATCTCAGAGCCTTTCCCCAGGAGTTGCTGAACTGATATTGAAGACATACCTATAGGCACATAAATTTACTCACAGAGGATAATAGTATTTTGCCCAATATAAAGGAGTAAATAACTTTTTCTTTAACTTGATGAAAAATAATTTTGAGTTTAGCCAGGGAAAACAATAAATTTACTACTTATTTTATCTCACAGAGAAGGAAAAGTCCTCAAATCCATGGTTACTCAGCTTAACTAAATCCATTAAAACTAGGTTAATTACAAACACTAGCTTACAGGATATGCAATATGATTAATTTAAAGAAAATGGAGAAGACAGGAAAGGATAACTGACTTGAAAAACAAGCAAGCAATTCTATAGGTTATATACACTTGCTTATTTCTATATTACACAAATTTCTCTAAAGTTTTTTGGGGTTGGCAAATATTTGACATATATCTTTCTCTGAACTGTTAATAATCTTACCTTCATTAATTTTATGTTAAAGATGAAATTCTAAGAATTGCACAGCAAATAAAATAAATATTTTAATTCAACATATAAAACCCTTTTATTAATAAGTATTTAAATGATATTACCACTTCATGTTCTGTGTCCAATATTTCCTCAAGATCTGACTGAAATATTCAGGATAGAAGCTGCCAAGGTCTGGGCTCTATGAGTTGAGCTTTTATCAGTGGCCCTGTTTTTCTGGACTTTTTTAAGCTCTCCAATTTTTTGCCTTATCACATGAACATCATTTTGTAACTCTTTGACCAAGGCCTGAAACATATTGGAGAGAATATTGGCTAATATGAAAGTCATTAATAAAAACAAAACAGTTATAACATAAAAATGTGAAGATACTAGCAAATCATTTTTTTATCAGGATTTATTAAGATTACTATGATTGTATTTATTCTGGAACATAATGGGCAGCTCTTTACTTTTTATCAATATGGGGTAGAAGCTCTCTTAAATGACCTTCAGTTAACCAGCTTGAGGGGTTAACCAGAGCTCTCTGATGAGCTTCAGATATACCAATTGCTATGTTATTCACAGTGAATACTTGCAGCAGGCAGGCTAATTTTCATCATGTCACAGCACATCTACTCCTACCAGTTGAGCAGTATTCCTAAGTTCTATGTATTCCTAAGCATGTATATATTTGCTATAACAGTTTAGTTATGTAATTTATTTATTACATAAACTGATGAAATATGAGTGCAGAAAGAGTTGTTTCTATTTATTAAAACTAACTTAGAAATACTTTGGAAGAACTTGATAATTTGAGTAAAATTCAATTACAACTGCTTTTCCCTCTCCCTGCCCCCAGAGCATCCAGTGGCCACTGGCTCCACCTCAATGTTGTATTTTCTTCCATTGCTTGAATCACCATATGTCTATACCACAATACCAGTAAGTCCACTCTAGTCCATAGCTCTTCCCCCAATCCTGAGAAGTCTGGGATGGTGATGTCCATTGCACCTCCAATTGAGAGGGAGGTTTTATCCCATGGATAAGATTGATGGGATTATCCTGCCTGCAGCTGCAGACTCTCTGCATTCCCTGAGGTGGCTGTTGTCCATCATCAACTCCCCACCAGGTGTCCTGGGTGAGTCAGTTGAGCTGTAGAGTAGGAGTTGCAGCTCCACCAAGATTCTGGGCCCAGCTGGCACATGGACAGACCAAAGAATCCAGTCTCTGCATGTACACCTACAAACTCCAGCACCACATATTGATTTGAATAGAAGGCAGGGAGAGGGAAAAGCAGTTGTAATACAGGGGCTTTTTGGTGACATGGGAATTATCCTGAGTGACATTGCAATGATAGATATAGGCCATTTTTATATCATCATATAACATGCAGAACTGTGCGGGAGAGAGTGTTGTCTACAATGTGAACTATAGTCCATGCTTAATGGCAAAGCCCCAGGATGTGTATATCCATTGTAGTTGATGTGCCACACTAATGAAGGATGTTTATGTAAGAGGTTGTGGGAGGTGTGGAAGTTGGGGCATATGGGAATCCCTATAATTTTTGTGTAACATTTATGTAATCTAAGTATCTTTAAAAAATTTTTTTTAATTATTTAAAAAATATATGCCAGTTCAATAAACTCTGTGAATAATGTAAAGATTGTATATATATTTACATTACAAATGTATATGAATATGGATATGTGTATAGGTATATATACATATATATGAAGAATGAACAAGGGACAGTGGAAAAATAATGGGATAACAACAATTATTTCAGACATGAATTACGTTTGAACTAAATCAAAAGGAAGAGAGGAAATTGGTGTTTAGAAAACTTACAGAATTACTGGCATTGAAAAGTAAATATTTGCTAGGTTTTTCAATGAAGAATCCTATTATTAAGACCATGTATTAGTATTGTATATTTGTTATAGTTCATAAGAGAATGTTATATTTCTACTGTTAACAACAGTTTATCATCCACCACAGTGTTCACTGTTATATGGTACCATGCTTTGTACAATACATCCAAAAAATACACCAAATGTAAGCTAAGGACTAAAATTACCTGTAATATTATGGCAATGCTCTTTCATCATTTGCAACAAATGTTCCACCTCAATGCAATTTTTTGTGGTACAATGTATGGGAATCCTATATGGTATGCATGATTGTTTTATAAACTCACAAATTCTGTAATAAAAAAATCAAAAGAAAAAAAATCAATTAAATTACCTATGGTTAAGACAACAGTAATAGATTGAAAACATTGTAAAAAATCTAGCATTTACTTCACAAGAGTCAACATTTTCATCTTTGGGAAATCAGTAAGTACTCACCACACAATGTCTATGTGTGCCTAAGAAAAAAGCTACCCCTAGCTCTCGATGGATAGATCTCTGTGCCTCAGTGCATGGCTTTGTGACCTGAGAGAAGTCTATATAGATGTTCAGACAGTTTTCAATCTGTTGCTAGTTCAAGTAATGATGCAATAAGTAATGGTGCACATATGTTAATTTTGCATGTCTAGGGTTTATTTTCAGAAGTGAAATTGCTGGATCAAACACTAAACAAACTGTAATTTTGAAGCTGTTGTTTAATTCTACTTCTCCCCACAATAGCACCAATTTATACATCCACAAAGGGCATATGACGATACTATTATCTACAGCCTTACAAAACACCAATCTGGTGTTTTAGTGTAGTTTATTTTTAGGGTATTTTTAATTCTCATTTCTCTTATTATAAATGAAGTTGAGCATCAAATTTATGAAATATTTGTATGCCCTTTGTCAACTTTTATATGTTCTTTAATGATTTACATGAGTTCTTTATATTTTGGAATTATATTTGTCTAGGATATATATCTCAATTTTTCATAACTGTCATTTTTATTTGACAATAATTATAACTGCATAATAAATTTTAACATATGATAGGGTTGTCTCTATTATCTTTCATTTTTAGATTTTTTCTGTTAATTTTTGTTTGTTTTGTTTTCCTTATGAACTTCATATTCACCTTGTCTAGATACCCTCTCCCTCAAAATTTCCTATCAGTGATTTTAATTGGACTATGTTAAATTTTATTTGTATCATGTTAGCATTTCAGGATATTCAGCCATTTTACCCACAGAACATGGCATTTCTTTCCATTTGTTTTTATGATTCTCAGGAACATTCTTGAAAATATCTATCTTCTTTTACTGATTGTTGCTTGTACCTGTAAAGGCTGTTGATATAAATGTAGCTTACTGAATGTTCTTATTTTATAGGAGTTTTTAAGCTGTTCCATTTTAGTTTCTAGGAATTCAATCATACTTTCAATGTCTGATAATTTAATCTCCGATAGTCCAGTTTTTATACCTATACTATCTTTCTCTTTTCTAATTGCATTGGGTTTTTTAAAAACATTTTATTTTAATAATACTCTTTATCATTTCAATTTAAATCATTCCATTATGAAAATTTCTTAATTGAAGAGTGAATATTTCTTCAAAACTCTAAATTAAGCAGAGCTTTATCAATAAAATTTAGAGCAATACAGCCTTAGATATACATAATTCTTTGTATTCCAATAATACTTCCTTCCCCTTTAAAAATTTGTCATCGTTTGTCTAGATTTAAAGTACAAGATACGTAATGCTATGAAAGGATAATATGATAAATGTAGTATAAGAGAACCAGATCCTTTCTTAAAACTTTATTTTTAATGGCCCCATAAATTTGTTTGAACATGCTTGTTGCATAAATTAAACATTTTCTGTGTTGTTATTTTGCATTTTTCTACAAAAGACAAAAATATAATCCATAACTACTAAAGGCAGTTTATTTTAGCATTTTACCTGTAAGAAACACTGATCTATATACTTTCATGGTTTCTTGAAAACATTTTCATAATATAATTCAGCATTTAACAAATATGTAAAAATAAAATCCCTAGAACAATAGGATTTTATTCCTTGTTTGGGTCAAAATGTTTTATCAGCTCAGTTCCTTGAGATGTGTAAGGCAGGATGATCCTTTAATGTAAGAATATGTACACAGAAAAGTACTTCATTATGAAAATGAAGAAAACAGATATGTGGAAAATATATTTTAGAGTTTCAAAGAACTGAAACTGTTACTCTTCAAACTAGGAACTGATCCACTTTTCTATACAAAGTTGTCAGGGATTGCCTTTTCACTGTATAACATTCCATTTTCAAGCTGGGCTACAGACAACAGCTAACAAGCTCCATCCACCTGAGAAACACTGTGCATAAGAATGAGACTCTCACACTGTTCCCTGTCTTCTGGGACTCTCTGAATTTGATGTTTTCTGCATATAAAGGAAAAAATTCTTCTGATTCCTACCATCACAGGATCCCAATTATTATAATGGCCTGAGTTACAATAACAAGTGAAAAAAAATACAGGGATACCCTCTGCAAAAAATAACCAAGAAAACTGCACCTTTTGCATACACATGTCAGCCATTATGGACAGAGGTATTATAAGGCTTAGTGCAAGTGTGCCTATCAATGATGAGGTAAGAAAGCAGCCCCACAACCACAGGAAGTCAGAACTGTTCTAATAAGGCCATTAATGATAATGCACATTAATACTACTTTATTGGGAAACTCAAAGTATTCAAATCCAGTATAATCCTGGCCATAAGAGCAGCAAATTAAACAGACCTACAAAACCAAAGAACATTGGAATATCCAACTTATCTTCTCTGTCTACTTTTCTCTTAATTATGATAATATAGACAGCAGAGAGGATGGCTGCAATGAGAGATCAAATGGAACCTATTGTATTTCTTCCAGAAGATTTTTCAGACCCAGACAGATTTACCAACACAACAACTTCAATACTTAAAATTACAGCTAATAGTTTAGAAAGGGTAAATCTATCTCCACTGTTACTTGGAAACATTGCAGCAAGGATTAAGGTAAAAAGTCCAGAAGTTGAAGACAAAATATTAATGATATGACAAATTTGCCAAAAACCACACAAAGCAAAAGAAAAAAAGCTTATTTTTTCTACTTGAGTTGCAGTCTTGTTTATTCACAGCAGGATATGACATGCGTTACACCTTAGCTTCAAATCTCCATAATATTACTGAATCATACACGAGATTTTTGGGAGTTTTTTTCAGGATCAATGTTTGTGCTCTCAGGTTCTTTACTTGGAAGGTCATGAAATTTCACAGAAACATAGAGGTTCACTCAAAGAACTATTCCTAGTTGTCTCTGTTGTGCAAGCAGTGAAGTAACCTCCAGCATCTGTAAAAAAGCAGCATGCTTTCCTAGATATCCTCTGGCACAGTGTTGCCTCCATGGCTTCCAAATAATAAAGCCCCAAAGCTATAGACTAAACAGATGTTTTTGCAAAGGTGCTGAAGAATGGTTTATTGTACTGAGTAAAAACATACGAAATAAGTTCTGAGGAAGCCACCCATATCACATCAACAAACAGGATAATAACAATCCCCAGAGCCATCACCTGTACTGAGTGAAACCGCTGCTCTGGGAATTCATTCGGTTCATGATAAATACACACACCATTTGCAGGCTTATTTTAAGGGACTTTCTGAGGTCTTCCAAAGCAATGCCTGAAAACTCGGCAGATCTGAGTCTAAATGGAGCTGAAGAACCAGCACACCTGGCTCTCCTGCCCCGCGATGGCGTCATGGCGGGACCATGAGCTGACACAGCAGGGCTCTGCCACCGTCCAGCGCTGCGGCCGCCGCCTCAGAGCGGTCGCCACCCCTGCATCACGCATCGATGGAGCCCAGATCTTGAAGCCGGCACCGCCCTGCTCCACTTAGCCCTGTAGGGCGGGGAGGGGGCAAGGGGGACACACCCAGCAGGCAGCTCAGGCCTCCACGGCCCTGAGCTCGGCCCTGCCCTTGTTTTTTTAAGGTTTATTTATTTATTTTCAATATTATCATTCAAGGAGTAACTTTAAAACCAATATTATATTGATGGACATACTTTACTTGGTCCTTATTTTAGTGAGAGTCCTATTTCTAGAAAATATTATGTTGACTTTTAAGTTGAGATAGATATTCATTTTTGTTTTTTACAAAAATTGATATCAAGCTTGTTAAATCCATTTTTAGCATCTCTAGATTATCCTATGATTTTCCATAAGTTTATGAATAGGATTATTATCAGTCTTCCTGCTATTGAATTATCCTTCAAAAAATAAACACCACTTGGTTGTGGTATATTATTTTTTGATGTGCTGCTGAATTTGATTTCCTAATATTTTTCTAGGATTTCTGAATTGTTATAAGTGAGAATGACTCATTTGTATCTTGTGCAATCTAAAAGAATTTGGAAGGTATCTTTCTTTTTTCATGTTCTAAAGTAGTTTTAATGGGATTGAATTTATCTGCTCTTAACTAATGTGGTAGAACTCACCGTATTTGGCCTAATATTTATTGCAAGGGGAAGGTAGTTTTTTGACAATTTGTTCTGATTTTCTTACTTGTTCTGCAGTCAATTTTGCTACATTATATTGTCCTAGAAAATTATCCATTTTATCCAGGTTTCCAAATTTACTCGTATCGAATTGAACTATGGAGTCTGTCATGATTAAATTTTTTCTGTGTTTATTGTTATTTTCATTTGTTACTTATTTTGTTTAATTGTGCTTTCTCTTTTTGTTAATTAGGTCAGCTAATGGTTTATTATTTTTCAGAAAATAACTATTTATTACTAATTTTCAGTACATTAATTTCCATTTTAAATGTTTAGATTCTGCTTTTTCCTGATTTCATGAGCTGGATGTTTATTTACAGTTCTTCTTGCTTATTAATAGAAATACATGAGGCTATAAATTTTATTTGAGCACTGCTTTAGATCTAATATTTCTAGAATGTAGTTTTTTAAAGGGACATTCTGCAATTTGTGTGGATTCCTTCTTTAACCCAAGAGCTTTTTTCCTTTTAAATATCTAGGAGGTAGTGGTTCTGTTTTTCTGATTTTGTAATTAATTGCATTATTATCAGATGTTACCATATTATTTCTACCTTTTAGAAATGAGCGTTTCTTTGTGATCTGTTTGTGGGTGGATTACCTGGAAACAGCTGAGATGAATGAAGATTTGTGTGTAGGAAGTTTATTGGGGAGTGCTGTTAGGAACACCTGTAAGAAACATGGATGAGCAGGATGGGGAGAGGAGTAAGTTAAGATGTTTACAGACACAAGAGAGGCTTCCTGCCATATTATGGGGAGCTCCCCATTTGGAGATGTCCTTCATGAAGTTGTTGAACCTTTGGTTTTTTCCCTTATAAATGGCATGAACTTTTTAGTGGTCTTCATTTTATCTTTTCAAGTCTATAAACTTTATTGAAACATATCTAAGGTATGACATATTAGATCAATTTTCCTTTGTTCATGTTTTATTCTTTAAAGTCTTTATTTCTGGAAATTATTTTTCAATTATAACTTTCAACATTTGTTCTCTTTCATTATTTAGTTATATTCTTTTTTTTTTTTT